>JAQQZZ010112284.1:0-15292 GCA_030265115.1 Mopalia vespertina | reverse complement strand
GAGACTAAGACAACTCTCGTACGCTATGCCAGGCCATCGCGCATTAATTTCCGCCAATATTTGGGGCAACGTATGCCGCAGCCCAGCAAATAAAAGAAGTGCAAAACAAGATGGCCCGGGTGTATCTTAGAGTCAATGTCGCGACGTAGGAAGTAGAATTGATTTTATTTTAGAATGCCCTACAGTGCCATAAAGTGGCAGCGTCATTTCGCAAAGGGACGTCACTCTGTTGTTGTGACGTCATAACTGGAAATCCCCGTATTGTGCTGATCATTGAGTTAAATGAAGTTTCCTGTGGCTGAAATACATGTACGCTGCATGTATGTATAACCATATGTTAAACAGACATAACTCAAATAAATGAATAGCCGAGCAGTGATATCATGCATGATAGCCAGTTTATTGTTCGATGTATACTGGAGTGTAACTGTATCCCAGTGCTCATACAATCATTATATTGCCAGAACTATAGAAAATAACCTAATAAAAATTTACACATATGCAGCTTCAGTATCGTGAATCCAATCTGCTGCCTATTTTATTTGTCAGAGGGGAGGGTACATGGGATTAAGGTGGGGCACTTGGGCTTAGGGTATCTCTCTGGCAAATGGTAAATATATATATTTATAAAATATATATATATACATAAACCGTTCCCGTCAAATTACATGTAGTTTACAAATCAGTAGTACAATTCGAAGTGAATATAATTATTTAACATTTATATATCGATCTTATTCTGTGGTGATCAGTAACATTAATTTGGAACAATAGTTAAGCCGTAGTATGCTCCTAAATTACACAAATTCCTTATAAAATGTGCTTAAATCTAGGCTTTCCTTGTTTTTATAAAGAGATCTTTTAACTTCTGGATTGTAATACATAAATCTAATATTTTTGAGCATAGAAAAAACAAGGCCAATGGTTATGAAAAATGTTAATGCTGACTTTGATTGTTAAAATCAAAACAATGAACAATGTAAAAATGTGGAAGCTTACATTGAGTGTAACAGAAACGATCCAGTAAATATGTAACAAGATGATATTTGAAATGAAAGAATCTTAAGTACATTTGTACCCATTTAAGCATATCACTTTTGAAAGTTGACCTACAGTACAAAGCTCTCAGTTCTGGCCAGCTGTCTCTATTGTTTTCAAACCAAACATAACTCTATTACAATGTAAATTTCAGGGCAGCTCATAGGTAGGTTGATTGATTGATTGATTGATTGATTGGTGTTTTAAGCCATGTTTAAGGGTATTTCACACATATATGATGGCAGTGTATTCCCACAATAATTGACACTAGCACAACCAAGATGTAAAGTGTTTTCATAACATTAGAAAGCTTATCTTCCTCCAGTGCTAAGAAAAGACAGCATTGCTACTCTTCAAACAAGCTGCCCTTCGCCCAAGGACTTAAAGGGACATGTTTGATTGGGGTTTCACATCGTATTAATACAGCCCAATAGGGAAACAAATATAGTGCCACTATGTTTAGGTTTAAGTATGGGTATATTGCGTTATTTTCATATTTTCTGTATTTCATCTAAAGAGTGCCCACAAATGAAGTTTAAGGTTTTATTTTGATCCCAAAATGTTGGTAGTGTCACCAGGGTCAAGTTATTAAATGAACAGGTGCATTCTATTACAGCATCAAAAAGTAGGACAATAAAAACAAAAGATACACAAAGTCGCAGTAATACAGATCCAATGAATAGCACTGTATCACAACCCCAAATTCTACTCACACAAACACACCAGAGACAAAACCCAACTACATGTACTTTAAAAATTCACTGGGAAATAAATTAGGTTACAATTTATATCAACTTCAGCAGAAGCTAAAATTATATTAAAAATAAATTTAAAAACAAAAACAAACAAAAAAAAACTATGCGGTTTCAAAACAATTCACAAAACTGAAAATTCATGCAAGAGGAGATAATTATTTTTAAAAACACCTCCATTTTGAGTGGATTCAAACAAAGGATTTGATTGGTTGCCCAGTTTTTTCTGAAGAGATGGTATAATGATTCCAATCTGTTCCTCTGAAAAGATAACAAGAAAACAACTCCCTTGCATAGTCTCTTATCTTCCATATATATATCAACAAAACTATAACCCTAACAGAAATTAAAAGGTACTCTAATGTACACAAAATTCTACAGGTCACAAGCCGGATTAACAAATGATAGAAATAAAAATTATTTAAAAAACTCACACTTTAGGACTTCACTTTACAGTATATGGAAAATATGAAATAAACATATGTCTAACAGCTCAAGGACTCCTTTTTTCTTTATATTTGGCGTTGAATGGGAACTAGCTTCATATTTTTTACTTTCAGTAAAACAGTTGTATGATTTTACCAAGGAAAATGTCTATCTATGATAAACAATCAACAAAGCTCAGTTTATCCATTCAGTCTACTCCCAATATTCTTTCATTTGGAACATAGACTTCAAGTCATCTTTTAAATAGATAATCTATTGTTCATGGTAGTTGGAATTGTCCATACATATCTTTTTAGCATTGAAATGTTTAGTTACATTGCTATTTCTTCATATCATAATCGAGCCAAAGATAATTACTGTGTTTAGGAGAGGAATTCCAACGACCAGCTTATTGTATTGTGAGCATCATGGGTACATAACTGAAACTAGTACAGTTTTTCCGTCTATTGTAGAATAACTTTTGTACGTTCTATTGGAGGTTAGAAAATATTGAAGATTATGTGACAAGTGAGTACATCTGAGAAAGGGCTGGGATGTGTTAAAGGAAATTCATACCAGCAAATTCTACGAAAACCATCACTAGGTAGAAGGTAATCACAAGCCTGGAGCAATCAAGCAGAGTTTAACTAAGTGTTGTTGTTGACATTTTCACAGATGACCAAGAATTTTTAGTTTAGTGGTCGCCCAGATATGGTAGTCACTTTGCCGTATAACAGCTGATTGATTGTTTTTTATGCTATTCTTAAGGGTATTTCACTTATTCGCATTTTTCCAAGTGATTAACACTTATCACAACTAACATCTTATCACAACTAACAAATGTTAACAGTCTTGATTTGTTGGATAGTGCATCTTCCTCAAATGTGGATGAAAGACAGCATTACAATGCTCCAAGCAAACTGTCCCTAGTTAGAGGGTGAAATTATTCGGTGACAAATACATATTTTGTCCAGATATCAAGTGTTGCCAGATAATATTTAATTGTAAACGAGGAGTACAAAAAGTTTTGTTTTTTTTTATTATCCACCCTGGGGCACCCAGTCACAAAGCTATACTGTTAATGGCAGATTTGCTCTCTCATACATTTCCCCATTTAAAATAACAGGTATTTCATCACAGAGCATGTCAATGTCCTGCATGAATCAATCCGGGAAGAACAGATTACTTTTGATTTCATTTACCCAATCTCTTTTCATAACAATTAAAGTGCGAAAAAAGGAATGGATTATAAACAAATATATGAAAAGTACACCAAAAACAAAAAAGCAGTGATAAAGTACTGGGGCCAGTTGCTCGAAAGAGTATTAGTCGCTAACACCAGATTAAATCACTAATACCAGGTTAGAGATAGACCTACAACATGGTGTGACGTCATCTAATAGAGGATTAAATTTAATAGTGCTTCGAGCAGCCGGCCCCTGTTGTTTAGTAACACTAAATGTGGTAGGTATTCATGAGTAAAACATAACTGGCCGCTCCTTAAACTATCAAACTGTAAAAGACACCCAGAAAACAAATATGTATACAGGATCAAGAATTCTCTGTGTGCCCCTATAAAGGTGTGAGTATATGGGCTTATAGCAGTTGGGGTTGACTATGCCAACAGTTTTACGCCCAGTTTGAGCTTTACACAGCTATATCTACATTGACAGGGTTTAAGGCTGTCAATGGGGGATGTTGATTAATGGGGTTAATAAACAAATTGCATCAGTGGAAGGTAATGACAAAACATAGCAGTTATTCGGCTCACAATGGTAGAAATACACAATTCCTCATATATAGGACTACAACTCGTTTCCCTACTCAAACTCCTTCCAGTTTTTCGGCTCACAATGGTAGAAATACACAATTCCTCATATATAGGACTACAACTCATTCCCTAGTCAAACTCCTTCACTACGGACAAATAAGACTGCTCACATCAGGCTGTTTAAATTCTACACAAATATGTGAATCAGTTTCATGTATTAAAGTGTTCATTGTAGAAAAAATAAGTTCTTGGAATATTATGTATTACTCCCAAACTGATGATATTAAAAGTCACTAAAACTAGGTTCAAAACTAAGCATAAAATTCAAGGCTTTTTTAAATGATTCTGATTAGCTTTTAAACAATAAATGAGCAAAAGATGACGATTTCAATTTAATAAATGATATATTTTGCAAACAAAAAGGCTAGCACACAACAGGCATACACAGGACTATAGTCTTGCCAGGGGGTAGAGCAGAGGTCTGACAGAATCATCACGACTACATAGATTGGAAGCAACGTGTCATCAAGGTATTTACATTATATCCTAACTACATTTCATAGGCATTTTACGCTCATGGCAACAGAAATATTAGAAGAACTGCACACTTACATAATCTGGTGGATTTAGGATTTATTTTTTTTGATTGGGGTTTAACACTGTACTCTTAAGGTTATTTCATTCCTATCTGTGTAGCAGCCCAGTGGATCAGGTGATGGAAACTAACCTGGACATCACTGGCAACAAACAAAGACTTGGCAGATCGGCCTACCTTGGAAGAAATTTATGTGTAAGAAAATTATGTTTTAGGCATATTTTCTTACCAATATGTGTATTTTTGTGTTACAGCATAGCATTGAACTTTAATTTCTGCGTGTATTTTAATATCATATTGGTGTGTTCAACATAAATTCTGCACACAAAATACTCCGGGTAGGCAAGTCTGACTAGACAGGACAACCACAAGATGCAATTCAAGGTGAACAGTAAGCTCCCTGCCACCCCATCAGAACTTGATGTATTTACTGTAGGGTCTCTGGTATTAGCCCAGCACATGCTCCTCTACAGGATTGTACTGTCGTTTAATCTAAAATACTGCAGCAATAAAGTGGAAATAGTCAGTCGCCCAACAGACAGGAGTGATGCTTGTAACAAATATATAATGTATAGATCATTATGATCTCGTGATCTCATCTCACTAAGATCTCATAAAGGATGATCCCACATGAAAAACTATTCAAAAATCACACGTTCTAGTGGTTTGATACAAACCATTTATTTCTGTTTGAGAACTATTCTTTCAAAGATCCTTAAACTGGTTCACCAGGTAAATGAAAACTGACAACAGTTGGTTGATCAAAATACATAGTGCATAATGTTTATGGAAATTCATACACAAAATGGTTCATCTGCTGCAAACATTTTGTCCGTCTTCAGACCAGGAAATAGCATTATAAAATCACCATTTTAATTTAAATGTGCTTAAATTTGAGATTAAACTTGTATTAGTTTTAAAAATTATTTCGAGCTGCTACAGATCATCACATGAGAAACAAACTGGACATGCATGCAGAATAGAGGAAACATATTGTTATATCAAATGACACTGTGAATATTAAGACAGGATATTGTCAAATGATGTAGGCTTGATGTATTGTTACCGATGCTGACAAATGAAACACATGATTAATGTAGTGGTCAAGATCAGTCAGGGTTTTCAGTCTTGTCTCGATTAATCCATGTTTCTGCTCTATATGGTATTGCTAAGTGTTTGTCTCAAATTGAGAACTTTTCTTTCGCTATGGTCAGGATGGATAAGTGTTTTCCTGCTATCTCAGATCAATTCGTAATTTTCTTGGATTGCTTAATATTTTCAGTCTGTATGGATGTATGGATAAGTGTTTTCCGCAATGTCTCAGATTATTAAGTGTTTTCTACTGGGTCTCTGATTGAGAAATTTTTATGCTGTGATATAAGTAGAATTGCCACCATATATAAATCTAGCATTGATAAATACTGTCCTAAAGGATATTTCATTTGATTTGCAAGGTGCCCCAAAAGTAACACACAACAGTCACACAAATTGGGAAGTGTTTGCTAAGCTGGAAATTTAATTTGTCTCCATTACTAAGTGAAGGCGGCTGTGCTCAGAAGAAATCAACCGGAGTCATGCCAGCCATGGTTAGAATTTGTACAAAAAGAGCTATTTCTAAAACGATTCTTTTCACCACAATGACCATGAAGGCATCAGATGTAAGGAAAACATACAAACTGAATTTGAGTTTATAGGGCCTGTAAGTCTCTTTCTCCTCTACTTTGTTGCTATGTTTTGAAAACCAATCTTGTAGAGCTGTATGCATTGGAGGGCAGAAGTTGCATCTTTTGAGCTTTCCGTTTATGCTAGTAATAGAAAAACTGTGGGGTGTCACTAGAAATGGGAGTGAATTACATGAATGAGTTATTTCACAGATCACATGACAGGCCATATTTAGTACCTGGAGCATAAACAATCCAACAACAACATATAATAAGTTGGCAAAAAAACAAACCAGGGCATAATGTTATAGAAAGACCTGGGACTATTATATGTTTTGTAGTCTTGTTGTGATTACTAATTAAATACTGAGGAAATGAAATCAAACCTCTCACCAATATTATATTTGCTATAACAGAACACTTGGATACATACTCATTATAATAACCAAAAGAAGCCAGCCGACTGAATTATGTTTTTTTCAATATGGAAGTAACCACACACATACAGTGAATTTTTAATTAATGAAGGTGAAAACAATTCACCCAAAATGAAGACTATTTTGAAATAATGATGATACATACATGACACCATTAATGAAATCTATTTTGAACACAGAGCAAAACAATCCAGCGTACTGAGGTACATTCCAATCTCTAGAAAGATATAACCTAGATGAGTCACAGTGGGTGACATCTACTGTAATGTGGTAATCCGAGTACCCATAATTAAGGTGACAATTTAACAAACCACTAATGAAAAGTGGCAATAACAAGTCACCATAGTATGGCATACTATCAAAGTCATGAGTCTATATAAATGAGGCATTGTTGATAATTGTTGAGAGAATGTTTTAATTCATGTCAATGGGGCTGGACCGTTCAGAGTCACTCTCCCCAGAAAATCCTTCTGATGGGGTGTCTGTGGCAGTCCGTGATGCCCCCTCTGAATGCGACACAATGCTGGATTGACGTGAAAGAACCGCCCCTGTAGCCATGGCAACTTCCATATCCATACTGTCGCTGGAATGACCGGCCAATGGCATCGCCAATGGAGACTGCGGATGATGTGCCCGATATCTATAACAACAACCAATTTTGTTTTTGGGTAACTTTCACAGGAATAGGAAGAGCAATGTTTTTTGTTTGTTAAACTGCGACATTAGCATGCAAATATTGGATTATTTTATATTTTTAGATATCATTGGTATTTTTTAAAGAAAACATCATGAAAGTTATCTGAATTTTCAGGCCACTTAGAACCAAAGAAATCTATGAAACTATGATAGACTGGTTGACAACATTCCATTTATATAAAGATATCACAAACAGATCATGTTGCCCAGAGAGCACCAAGGCAACAGGAAGCTCTCTCCCAACCCTCAACTCCATCAGTTGGATAAACATTTTCTGTCCTTGGAGCCACATATACTTGTGTCTGGTGCTGATATGACTAGGGTTTAACATCGTATGCTAAGTTATTCAAACATAAGATGGAATCCTATACTTTGCTGTCCACAAAGATTGATTGATTGATTGGTGTTTTACGCAGTGCTTAAGGGTATTTCCCTTATATGACAGCGATGTATTCCAACAATAATTGATACTAGCACAACTATGATGTGAAGAGTTTCCATAATGAAGGAAAGTTAATTTTCCTCCAGTGCTAAGTAAAGACAGCATCCTACTCTTCAAACAAACTGCCATTAGAGAGAGGGTTGCTAGGATTGAAATCTGGCCTCAAACGTGGGCGGGGCATTAAAGAGTAACGTGTGACAGACATTTCCACAGAGATAAGTGCTATGAGAATAGACTTACAAATGATCATGGTGACTGGACGTTGCAGTTGGAGGCCGGATTCCTGATGGGTTACCCACTAGTGAAGTTGAATTAGCCAGTTCTGTAAATATAAACACAAAGAGGAATAAGTCAGGATCAAACAAATGTAGTCCCAAATAGAAGTCACACTTAAAGAGGTTTATTAAGTACTGTACAAACAGGTGAATAATGTTATTTTCCTGATATATTATCTTAATGGACAGTAACTGCTTGTTTGTTTGATTGGGGTTTAACATTGTACTCAAAGGTTTTTCACTTATATGACAACAGATTACCCATTTCATACGGTTCCTTGTTTTCATTAAGTGGGGTGCTGAGAGGAAACCTCTTAAAAACCACCCCAGTGATTGCTGTACATCATGCGACTCACTCATATAACAGATGGTTGACAGGCAGAATCCAACTCATGGAGAGAACATCCAAGTCGAATAAGTAAGCAGACATGCTAAACAATTCGCCAAGCCAGGACATTAATTCGAGTGACCACTCTGCCCTTAGCATCAGGGACGTAACACTCATTCAGGTCAGGACTGCTCAATACCTCGGCACCCCTAATCGCCCATATTTCACGAAGGTAATGTAAGGGTTAACTCACCCATGACATATGGTTTGAGTGTGTCAGGGACCATCCGTACTGCCTTACTAAGATCCTGGGGGGAACATTTCCCTTTCTCCAGTCCATACGCCATGCCCATTCTTTTCAACACTTCAATATCATCATGAATTTCAAACGTGTTGTCAAAATTAAAGAGGTATTCATATCTGAAAATAGACAGAGAACAAATTAGTTATTATGATCAATAATATTTTAGAGATAGTTGTGACCAATAAAAATTATTATAGGTTAAAGACGTGTGCATTCAATACTATTATGTATGGTTTGTATAGTGGCTTGTTATTTAACACCCTGGAGCCAGTTGCTCAAAGAGCTATTTAATTTAATCAGCAGTTTAATCTGGTTAATTTAATCCAATATTAGATCATGTCACATTATGTTAAAGGTCTATCTCAGATCCACTACTAGACTTTTGAGCAACTGGCCCATGACCAGCAGGAAGATTAGTACATTGTACTGAACATGGCACTCAGCACAATAATATCATTACTGTGTCGCAGTGTATGCACAGATTCTACAAATATGTTCAATTCTTTATAGCTCATCATTGTTTGTAATACATGAACAGAATCCAGTAGTAGTGGCAAGTTTAACATTAAAGCTGTGGGGTTAAATGTCGTACTCCATGGTGTTTTAATAATCTTCCTTAATTTAACTGAAAAGAAACCCGATTGATTGATTGACTGATTGGTTTTTTACACTGTGCTTAAGGGTATTTCACTTGTAGGACGGCGGTGTATTCCAACAATAATTGACACAAGCAGTCTAGCACAACTAAGATGTAAGGGTTTCCCTAATATTGGAAAGTTAATTTTCCTCCAGTGCTAAGTAAAGACAACATTGCCAGCTTTCAAACAAACTGCCCTCAGCCGGAGGGACGAAACCATCCGTTGGAGCACTGGAACCTTTCAGTGGTACATCAAAAGAGAACCAGTAGTCGGATACCTTAAGACATGGTGAATTTTACTTATCTAAATTTCAAATTTCCACCATTCATATTGTAAGTTGACTTGACAATATGGTATTTCGATGTTGCACATCTTTACTAAATTATACATATTGAACTTATATGTATAAATATTTTATTTCTTAATAGTTCTTTACGAACGTCTGTTAGGGTTTACTTTACTGGCTGTACAGAGATTACTTCAATACAGAGTCCTGTGTGTTGTAGAAACAGAGAGACAAGGCTTAAAAACAAACTTTCACACAAAAGGCCATGCCTGAGTAGCTGTGATTGACTTACTTATCATTGGATATACTACAGTCTATCACAGTTTTCTTGCTGGTGTTCACGATAATAAAAGGCAGCTGTATGGCGGAGTTTGTCGCTGGGGAACCTTGAGTCTTCTTCAACTCCCGATTCCTCTGAACAAGGTTTTTAAATGCTATTTGCTGCAAACCCAAAGGGAAACATTAAAATTATAGGCTTTTCATTTAAAGCATACATTGTATTTTAGGTTAGTTTTAAAAATACTCTCAGTGACTGTATTATATTTAACTATTACAGATTTTGTGTGAGTCCTTGAAAACCTTTTAACTACTGTCCGATAATTAGAGTGCCTGAAGTGAATAAAATTATATCTTAATGATAAAGCCTTGGAAATTGATAGTAAAACTATAATAATAAGACAAGAATTTAAAAAAACTAAACTTTACCGAGCATGCCTTCTCAACATTTACCATGATCTAATCAGAGACTTAAGTACCTGTAATATTAATTCCTGAAGCTGTTGCGTCTTGTGCTTTATTTTATCTACCTTTCTCTGTTTCTCCAACTGAAACAAAACACACAAAGGTTATTGCGAAACCATTTAGAGTGGGATCTTTGTTAATGTGATGAAAGATTGGCTTTGCAGTCTAGGGTTTGTATGAAGGCGGACTGTCCACTTCCTACTCTAGAAGAAAACGCTTTAGCTGCAATCACTTTCAGTCAGAGAGTAATCAAATTATTGTATGTTTGATTGTGGTTTATTGCCATACTGAAGTTCATTTCACTCATGTCACTCTGTGCCAGCCCAATGAGAGGACAAAAAACATTGACAAGGCAGTCACAAATCAATACAGACATCATAAAACCATCTGCTTCCTGTTCCCCAATAGCGCCAGGGAGCACCTGGGCAACAGCAAGTTCCCACCTACTCAAACTGGTAAATCTGACTAATTATAGACGCCAAGAGGAAAAGAGACTTGTACAAAACTGACCTCCAGATTTTGGCACTCCTGTGCGGAATTTGTCGGTAAACCTATCCATTTAATTTCTTTTTTCTCTTTTGAGATGATATTCATGGCCATGAGAACATTCAAAGCATCGTACACTCGCCTGCGAATGTTTTTCTGATCATATGCCTGTAAAGAGAACTGTGAGAATTGAAAGGTAAGCAGAGTGTTATAAAGCTGGGGGGTATAGGGTGGGGTGAACATGTAGTTTGATTCCTGTTTTACACCGTACTGACAACTATGGAGAAAGCTGCTAAACATGCATGGTTGGAGAGAAAAAAACCATAGCTGTGATTGCTGAAGCTAACCTCTAGTGACTCCCATATACCTGATGTCCAATGGCATTGATTGATTGGTGTTTAATGCCAAGCTGAAGGTTATTTAACTTATATGACGATGGTGTATTCCAACAATAATTGACACTAGCACAACCAAGATGTGAAGCATTTCCATAATGTTGGACAGTTCATTTGCCTCCAGTGCTAATTAAAGACAGCATTGCTACTCTTCAAACAATCTGTCCTTAGCCAGCGGGCGATGCTGAACATCAAAGGAGGACCAGTTATCCAACACGCTACCCAATGAGGCACGAAGATGAACCAGCCCAATGAGTGAAGGAAACAAACCTTGATGCCGCTGCTACAAACAAAGATTATACAGAGAAATCCCCAGACAAAATACAAAGATATCACAAGCAGATCTGCTGCAAATTGCCCCTTAGAACTGAGAGCACCAGGACAACAGAAAGCTCCTGCACTGGGAGAGATGGTAGTTTCTCTGAGACCATGACTATTTCTCGTGGGTGAAGCCAAGGTAAAACAAACCATATATTTGAAACATTTCAATCACGACTGGGTTTATGACTGGGTCATCGGTGATTAGCAGGCCTTCACATCCACAAGTACTATTGGTGATCACTCATGAGAGTCATCACCATACAGCTGGGGATGTGTATTTAGTAATGATGCAGTACTGGGAAACTCTTTGCTATATATCTCTCATGGTTGGTATTCTTGAAAGTGTATCGGAACATTGAAACACATCTGGGTATTTGTTTACTAACAATGATTTCTAGCATGTCCTTCTGAGATTGTTTGTTTGTTTGGGGTTTAATGTCATCCTCTAGGGTAATTCACTTATATGAAGACAGATTGTCCACTTCACACTGCCTTATTACGGTGGAAAACCGGGAGGAAACCTCGTAAAAACCACCCCTGTGATTGCCGGAGCCACAACGGGTGACTCGCTCATATACCTGAAAGTCAACAGGCAGACTCGATCCTGTGAACGGTACATCGAGTAGGATTAGCAAGCACACACGCTACCACTGAGCCACAGTTGCGGGCCATCCTTATGAGAGGAATTTTGATTTAAAGCACAACGATTCAATGAACTCTCTTGATGATTTTGCTTGGGGTTTAATGCCAAACTAAAAGTTATTTCACTCATATAATGGTGTGCTTTGCTGTGACATCACCAGCGCAAAATCAAGCTCCTTCCAACGGCGTGAAACAGCATCTTACAAATTATCAATGAAATAGTAATGATAACAAACACTTGATGTGATCACATCTCTATTGTCTGGAATGTAAGCTGGAATGTAAGTGAGAGGTTGACATTTTTGCTGATTTGACAATATCAAAAGGCCCCTCCCACCAGATATGAGTTCAAAACCTAGCATCAAAAGGCACCTCCCACCAGGTATAAGTTCAAAACCTATTGTCAAAAGACCCCTCCCACCAGGTAGGAGTTTAAAAGCTAAATTCAAAAGGCCCCTCCCACCAGGTTTTATGTAAAAATCAATGTCAAAAGACCCCTCCTATCAAGCGTAAGTTTAAAACAGCAGACATAAGTAGGCTATATATCAGGTTAGAGTTGTCAGAATTATACTGGTTTTGAGTTGGATCCAGTGAATTTCAAAGCATGAAATTGGGTTACAGTAGTTTTTATAACCAATACCAAAAAAAAAAAAACAAGAACCTGATAATCATTTTTTTTTTTAATGTTATTTATAAGCTTTACTCAACTCAGGATTGAACCCACAACAATACAGACATGAAGGACGAGTGAATTAATTGGAGCCTTCATTACAACTGACCTGGTCGGTTGGAGAGTTTAGATTTCTGGGGTCGCTAAATTCTTGTACTAATTCATCAGCCACTTCATTATAAGACGTCACACCTTTCTTCTGGACTTTTTCACACACCTTCATCGAGAAATGTCGTAAACCCTTTCCACCTTTATCACCCTTCTTTCCACGTTTCCTATAAATTTAATTTTTGAAATTTTATCAAATCAGAGAGGAAAACAAAGAATAGCATATGTTAACATATGGAAATCACATATATGGTAAAGACAAGTTTACTAAAACAATGAAACAAGGTATGCAAATTCACTGTGTTCAAAATTCTAAGAATAACTGCAAATTACACATTAGTGACCTACCCTTCATTAAAATCTGCCTCTATTGTCAGATCAGGGGGACGTTTTCTGTTCTGTGGCCATTGACTTTCTGTCATTGGAATCACCCCCATGGGTATCTGATTAGAGCTAGTATAAATCTGCAACAACAACAAAATAAGAATCAGTTTTAAAACCCTGGTTATAGTGAGCACTGTTACTTTAGGGTAACCGGTTCGCTTTGGGCCTAAAATTCAACACAGATTTTTTCCAATATCACTATCTCATCCATATTTAATTTTTTAAATGTCGCCAAACCAAACGCCGCTAGTCCATCAGGACTGGGGGAGGGTGTCTGGATAAAGCTGATGCAGTAGAAATCCAAACATATCTACAGATTAGCTCATGGCTCACATTGATAACCAATTGTCCTGAAATTCATGAATCAAAGTAAAACCCCCAAATATACATTTGACAATACTGTTCTCTAAGTATGAAACATGAAAACACAAAATGATGAGCCTTAAAGAGTTTTTAAATTTCACACACCTGTCCTGTTGTCGTGGAGGCTCTCGCAAGGAATTGGTCTTTGTAGGGGGAAAATTTAGCTGGGGAACTTGTGATTGGCAAAGCTACCATCTGTATTGCTGGCAACAACAAAAATGTCAGTTTAGTGAAAAATAACATTCAAAAGCTTAGAAAAAATATATACACATGTATGAGAAATATATGTATATACATACATGTAAGCAGCGATCATAGGCCTACGTGTAAAAAAATTCAAGGACTTTCAAACACTTTCTTCAACAAAATTCAAGCAATCATCATACTGTAACTAGCGACAACATAAAGAAAAGACTCGACCAGGGAAGCCCTTAAATCATTATTTAACTTGTTGATGCTGTATCACAGTCCTTTTTTTCCTACATCTGGCAAATCAAATCTAGTAAGTAACAGTAGTACAAATATGTAGGCATTGAAACTCAGAAAGCAGTACCATGCGCAGGTTGACACTGGTGCGATGGTGGATGTGGAAACTCAGCAAGCACCGTCAGATCAGCTCTGCTCATCCAGGATACAGGACATGTGCAAATCCACTACAACCACCCTACTCGTTAATAGCCACAATGGACTTAATATATATCTTGCTTAAACAATGCATCATTATTTTACATTTATACCACTGATCTACATGTAACTAAAAAAAAAAAATTTTAAATAAGAGAAAGAAAGATATCCAGACTTCAAGGACTAGTGAAATAAATAGGACTGTATGGATTCACAAGTTTCCGAATCAAGTGATTGTATTTCCAGAAACTGTTTTAGGGGTCAACACAGCAATAGAGCGGACCTCAGAGATAACAACTTTGATTTTATTTATTAGATTAGTTGTTTTTTTTGGCCTTTTTTGTCTCACTTGTAATTGTATATTAATTGTATCATTTAATAATATTATCTATAAAATGTAAAGAAAGCAAATTTTGCTTGCTTCTACTTATAATTTCATGTACATGGACATAAGAGATGATATACCTACACATGTATGTTATAAGCCCACCAGTTTTAGAGCTCACTACACAAGAAAAACTTTAATTTATGCCAGATGTTATTATTAAGTCCTACAAAAGTTCTACACTCTTTTCCCTTAAAGTCCTCTTTCTATATATGTTAATATGCTAGCAATAACATGTCTTTAATAGTGGCTTTTATTGAAAACAATCAAAAATACTTCTGGCAGAGTACATTGTTTTCAATATACGAGTACATGTAAAGTATATGTAAAATCTATTTTCACGGTAAAGTGCAGGTCTGTGCTGTAATTTTTTTAGGCATAACCTAAAAATCGGTCCTCTAAAATTTTGTGAGGTAACCTAACATTTGCATTTTCCCCTGGTTTGCAGATTTTTTAAATACATAAATGTGCCTTGATGAAAAATAAAGCAAAATTGCTTTAAAACACAAACTTCATTGATTATC
>JAQQZZ010112273.1:0-15292 GCA_030265115.1 Mopalia vespertina | reverse complement strand
CTCTGAAGCTCGATTAAATTCCCCCACCAAATCCCTCTTTTCTCGTTCATTTCCCACAAACTTTGCCATTCTGATTTCTGTCAAACTGTCCGAAGATTTCTCCGGCTATATATTCACCGTTAGTGACAATGAGGAGAAGCCGAGAGTCGGGGTTTACTATGGTGAAGGGGAATGGAGATTTGGATACATTGATCAGCATGGATTACCTGGAAAAGCATCACCTGTTTTCTCGGGATTCAACTCAGCTGACGGAAACTGGCATCAAATAGCATTCCAAATACACGAACAGAATATTACCATGTTTTACGACTGTGAGAAAAAGACCAGCAAATCTCTGCTGCGAACAAGATGGCCGCAGATTCCCATTAACTCGATCATGGCTATCGGACCCTACTATACAAAGAATGGAGCGTCTTTTGAGGTGGGTATACGCACATTTATGTGGATGTAAGAAAGAAGTATAAGACACCCATTTACATTAAATGTCTAATTAATGAAGCCATTTCAAAACTTTGTAAATATATCTGAAATGCATTTTTGTTTTAATTTCAGGGTGAGGTGGAGCAATTGGTGATTTCTGACAACCCAAATGTAGCGGCATTACAGTGTGGTGAGAAAGGAACAAATACCAATGTGGTAGGTTACAAGTTGTAGAAGATTTTCACCAAACAAACAAATTACAGCACTTTGATATTTAAGATAAACATACAAAAATAGTGTATTTTATGTAAATCTGTTAGTGATGTTTTCAATTTTCTTCTCATTGGTTTAGGGTGTTGAGATGCAAGACAGCCGTGAGATGGATACTAAAACAACAACGAGACCAGATAAAAATAGTAAGGATAACTACACATTTTTTATTGTTATTCATGGATTAAAATTGTTCGAAATGTTGAGCAATCTTCAGTCCAAAAACATCTGGACCTCTCAATAGATTCATATGGTTCTCATACAGTCTCATAGAAACATTATTTCTAATCTTTTTCGCGTATTATGCGGAGTACCCCAAGGATCAATACTCGGACTATTGTAATTTCTGTATTGTAATTTCTATAAAGCATATTGTTTATATTTGTACATCGAATCGCTGAACCCTCTCTACCCATACATTATATCAGATTTCCTCTCCCATGCCGGCGCCTAAAGTATGGTATGCTGGTTCTTATTCACAAGACTGAGAGCGGAAGCTATATATTCTATCCGGAAATCAGTTAACAAATTCTACTTTCCGGATTATGTAATGAAATCAATATGTGTTTTATTTTTTATTTATTTTTTAACTCTTTATTTTGTTTTACAGACAGAAGAGTCAGTTTTGAGTGGTCTGAGTGGTCGGCCTGCAGTGTAAGTTGTGGTCGTGGTCTGCAATCAAGGACCCTGTATTGTACGAATAACCAGGCTGACCCGTCTGCCTGTATCCCGCATCACATCCCCCGGTTCCAGGCGAAACGATGTCACCAACAGCACTGTTCAGGTAAACTTTACCACCTTTAACATTTCTGATCGAAACTTTTATTTCCTTTGACGCTAGGGATTCCTTAAGTGATATAAACACCAAGATAACATTTTAATTTGTCAATAACACATAATCTGTATGTGCTTCCGTATTTGTACTGTTTTGAATGGTTAAATATTCAATTGCCGCAAACTGTGTAAAATAAATATGTTTTACAAAAGTTTTGTGTTTATTTGTATAGGTAGTTGCCGATTGCCGTGTATGAACGGTGGAGTCTGTGACCAGTACGGGCGATGTTTGTGTGAAGAGGGCTATAATGGAGAACAGTGTGAAAAAGGTCAGACATTTATCTATCAGGATTTCAATAGTTATCTAAAGAAAGATAAACAAAGGACATTTCATTCTTTATTTTTGTTAAATGTATAAAAACAGAACTTTTCTTGATCGTTAGTTACAGGAGCATGAGTAAAACTTATTTTTGTGAATGAAGCGAAAGAAAATAAGAGTTAAAAGTTTAGATTTTTTGTTTATAAGTGATTAAGTTCTAATAATGGGTGATTGAATTTCTAAGTCAAACACAATTAAGTGTCACAAAATGTAGGCATTTTACTGAAAGTTATCTTCTCTTTACAGCTGTGTGTGACCCTCCTTGTCGTCACGGTGGATACTGTATATCCCCTGGTCAGTGTTCGTGTCCTTATGGGTTCCTGGAACCAGATTGTACCCGTGAGTAAACACTCTTTCTCTCTCGTATGCACACCTGTGTTTCTCTGAATATCTGTGCGATCTTTATCGATGATAAAACGAGATTCCACAAGTATGTTTATTGTTTTTTTTAATTTAATATGCAAATAGGAACCCAGACATTCCATATGTTTCGTTTAGTGTTTGTAATATTTATTATTTCTTAGCTTTGATGATAGCCCCCGTAGATTAATTCATTTGTCCTGCTGTATTACACTACTCTGTTTCTCTGTGATCCTCATCTCAACTGTGGACTATACATATACCATATCGATACTATGCCGGAAATAAAATCTGTTTCCACATGTTTCTTTAGTGGTTGGGGATTTAATTATTTTGTTAGCTCTGATGTAACCTATACAGGCTAACTCGTCTATCTGTCTGACCGGTCTTTTCTTTCACTTTCAGCATTTTGTCAACTCCAGTGTTTAAACGGTGGTTCATGTGTGGGGCCTGATGTTTGCCAGTGTCCTTCGGGGTTTACGGGCCCCAGGTGTGAAAAAGGTGAGTTTACTAAAAAAATGTATTACCTGTGTTTGTCAAATAAATTATAACTTGTAACATATCGTAATATTTTGTTGAATTGATGTTAGTTTTATTGTGAGACCAGTAAACTATTTCCTGTCCTAGAAAAACAGATAGCTACCTCCTGCTGCTTGTTTTGTATTTACCTTTCTTGTCTTTTTTCAGCTGTGTGTGAGCTGGAATGTAAGAATGGCGGACAGTGTATTGGAGCTAATAAGTGTGCATGTAGACATGGATATACCGGAGTAACATGTCAACAACGTAAGTCATTTCAACACAAATAGTCCTTTAGACGTTTCAACTTTTATTACATTAATATTGATCCTTCTTTTTTAAAAGACTTTGATCAGTATATGTTTCAAGCCTTGGCTATGTGAACCCTGGATATGTTTTATGATTAAGTGATTCCAAGACTCAATTTTTATAGACTGATCCCTCTTTTTAAAAAAGGTACGATCTTAATATTTTTCAGCGGTGTGCAACCCCCCTTGTGAGAATGGTGGAGTGTGTGAGAAACCATACCAGTGTTCTTGTCGAGCTGGAACCATCGGCTGGTTCTGTGAATATTGTAAGTATTTGGATCGCTGTCTGAAAATATGTCAGCCGGTGGCAAATGATTTCAAACATATATGTAAAGAGAAGAAAGCGGTTACCGAAATTTAAACATTTACTATTGCAATATGTAATTGATAATGGAAAACGACCTCATTCATATATAAAAAGAAAACTGGCAAAACGCAATTGAATTATTTTTATGTTTGTTTTTGATAAGGGAAGATTTTATTGTTGTAATTTTGTTTTGTTTTCAGTTACCTGTAGCAAACAATGTAAGAATGGAGGTGTGTGTGTTGGACCAAACAAGTGCTCTTGTTCAGCTGGTTTCAGAGGCTCTAGATGTCAGAAACGTAAGTCCTTGGAAGATTTGTGTATACATTGTATATATGTCATTCAGTCTGTTACCTATATAATACGCGAAACAACAAACATTTCACAGTAAGAACCATTTATATAAGGAGAAACCAAGCTAATCAAGCACCATTATATAAATTGAAGAGTAAAGGTGATTGTAATTAACCGTTTCCTTTATTGTTCATTGACAGGTGCGTGTCGGGGTGGATGTTTGAATGGTGGTCGATGTGTCAGAAAGAGAAAGTGTGAATGTCCACTTGGGTTCAGAGGAAAACGATGTCAAAAAAGGTAAAGAAAACAAAACATTCTCACCAAGAAATATCCATCTCTAAACATTTAGGGAATAAGAACATTGTTTAACCTCAAGTAACAACCGTTTATTTATTTTTTTATTAAAAATAATATTTTAGCTGTCAGTTTACAGTTTTGTTTATGGTATTATGTTATGTTTGAATGAATAATGTTTATGAAAAGGAATGGAATTGTTGCTGAAATCTAGTCTGATGTCTGACAAAACTATAAGGGAGACAACTTTCTATGAATTTTTCAGTGCCTTAACCATGTCCTTTCAGGAAGTGTCGATTAGAAGGTCGTCTGGAACCTTTCGTCAAGACCTACCAGAAGTCGGTGAGTGAGAAATACTTGACCAGATGTGGACCATGGAGTATTTGTGTAAAAACCAGGTGAGTGGGGTCAATACTATTGTATTTTACAGAGGGTGTTTGGTTTTAATTGGCAAAAACAATGTTATAGTTTAAACTTATATTTTAAAGCTTATGCTACTGGCAGGTTTAGTTTTAGACTTTAATTGGGTTATTCCGTGAGCATTTTAAGTGGTTGACAAGATGTCATAGGATTAATGGGATTATCACCCAGACTTCTTATAGGTAGTATTTTAAAACAGTTTCATGCTATATCAAACTGTGTGCCACCGTTGTTAAGTTTGCCATACTTTTGCTAAGTATGTTATGTTTTGTATAATTTTCTAAGATGGGGCAGAGTTTTTCAGTTGGAGGGTTATCACAACATTAACATGAAGGTTTTAGTTATGGGACCTGAGAAATAACATTGTAGTCGTTCTCTGTAGTTCTTCTGTCGATTTAAAATCAATATTAATTTTAGAAATAATTATTGGATCATCGCCAATTACACATCTTGGTAATCCAGTGTATCCCGGGTTTCCACAACAATTGTGGAGTTAGCGCTGGCCCTACTAGCCAGATACCCTTATTGGAATCCCGGATGAGGCAAACTATATAATGTTCGGTGGAGAAATGCACAATTTTCTTTCCTTACCTCGATTAATTGTATTATGTTCAGATCTGCATTCCTTGTTATAATAGGCATAAGCAATATATTTTTGTCAAAATCGACTCTTGACCTTACTTGATCTACAAAAGACTGACGAATACAGTGCCGCCTGTTGGCCACAATAAAGCAAAGCAATTGAGATTTAGCCGGTTTTAAAGAAATATAAAACATATCAATTTCAGCAACAAAATAACTGGCTTAGAATATAGTGCATGTTAAAGGAGATTTGTGTATTTTGTTTGCAGATTGCGACATGTGATGATGGCCCGAGAAGTCTTCAAGCCCGTGTTTAGATGTGTGTAAATACCATCCGCTACCCTGACTTCCGTGTTTAGATGTGTGTGAATAAGATCAGCTACACTGACTTCCGTGTTTAGATGTGTGTGAATGCCATCAGCTACTCTGACTTGGTGACGACACAAAGATGCTGTGCGTACACATCACACAGATAGGAAGGTTGAATCAACAACCTGTTGCTTCTTTATGATCACACCGGGAATACGCCATGAGCAGGTTTGCACCCATGACATGCCACTGCTATTAAGTCAGACCGGGAATACGCCAGGAGAAGGCTATACCAATAACCTGTCTCAGCTCTTCGGTCAGACTGGGTATACGTCATGAGAATGCCACACCAATAACCTGTCGCAGCTCTTTGGTCACACCGGAATACGCCACGAGAAGGCTATACCAATAATCTGTCTCAACTCTTCGGTCAGACTGGGTATACGCCACGAGAAGGCTAAACCAATAACCTGTCTCAATTCTTCGGTCAGACCGGATATACGTCATGAGAATGCTACACCAATAACTTGTCGCAGCTCTTCGGTCAGACCGGATATATCACATGAGAAGGTTTGCACCCATGACATGTCACTGATATTCGGTCTGCCCATAATACATCATAAACAAATTACACCAATAACCGGTCACTGCTCTTCTGTCAAAGCAGGGGTAGTCATGATCAGGTTACATCGATAACCGGTCACAGCTCTTTGGTCAGACCGGGAATACATCGTGAGAAGGCTAGCACCAATAACCGGTCACAGCTCTTTGGTCAGACCGGGAATACATCGTGAGAAAGTTTGCACCAATAACCGGTCAGACCGGGAATACATCATGAGAAGGCTGGCATCAATAATCGGTCCCAGCTCTTTGTTCAGACCCGGAATACATCGTGAGAAAGTTTCACGGCACCCATAACCAGTCACTGCTCTTCGGTCAGACCGGTGACAGTCGCTCATGGACCCACCAAACAGTCCGTCCGCCAGTGACAATCGCTCATGGACCCACCAAACAGTCCGTCCAGTGACAATCGCTCATGGACCCACCAAACAGTCCGTCCAGTGACAATCGCTCATTGAACTACCGTACAGTCTGCCCGGTTACAATATACCTAGTGTAGGGATCAGTGTTTACATTGTTTACGGACATGAACTCTGCTAAGAATCTCTACTAGAAACATTAACGGCTAAAACACTTTTGTCAAATAGTGTAAATGTTAAAGTTGAAAAAAGAAGTAGCATTGTGTTTGAAAGTAAACAGCGCCAGTTATACACATAAGAGGGACCACATATATGTGTTTGAAAGAAAACAATCAGACACCCCTGCATGCAAATCTGAGGGACCACATATGTGTTTTTTAAAGAAAGCACTGACCATGTCAAACAAGAAGAGCGTATAGGTGCTTGAAAGAAAACGCCGACCACGCAAAATAAACAATAATGACCATATGTGTGCTTGAAAGAAAACTCCGACCAACGAATAAACACGATGGGAATAATATGGGATGATCAGAGAGGTGACAACAACCCCGTTATACAGGAGCTAGCCTGTTGTGACTATCAAGTTGTTTCGTAGAAAATATCCAATGGCTGAACATTGGTCGGGTTTTGGACTATATATGTCACGCCAAGTTAAAATATGTGTACTGGGTAAAAGATCTCTGTGAATACCATTCCCTTAAACAAAAACGTAAATAATTTTGTAAATATGTATATTCTTTATCGTGATTTGTTTTGTACAGAAGTGCTCTCTTTCAACATTATGTAATAAATGATTAATAATTGCCATTAATAAACTGTTTCCGTGTCATTTGTTGAGAGCTACACGTGAGTATAGGGGTCATGGTTATATAAGATATACTCGGGATGTCCGTGTAATAAAATCTTAGCCTCCGACATAACTCCCCATTAAGCGATATTAAATAAAATCATTTTAGTCTTTTTTTTATAACAGTTATCCCTGACACGTTTATGGTTCTGTACAATACTGTTCACAATTTACCCCCAACAAATTTAAAACCACATACTTTATACAATAAATAAAATGTTGCAGGAAAATACGGGATTTTTTTCGCAGGGTTGGTAGGGCTTGACATAGAGTTGAGAAATGCTCTCTAGATGCAGCGGATGAGTACCATCCTTATTAAACTCGGTACACTATATAATGACACTATATTAGTCAGCCACAAATTCTCTTGGAACTCCCTTCTACATAAAACCGTTAATGTCCAGATACAGCACTTAATGTCAGGCACTCCGGATATAAGCGGACTTGATTACTTCTAGTGAAGCATTGATAAGCCGACTCAATAACAGAAGAGTTTATATATCAGGCACTATCAACCAGAGAAAAGTTTTCTAGCTATTGGTCTAAACATAAGTTAGCGGTAGAGGTAAATAGGGTTAACTGGAATTGTGGATTTATCCTTTATTATTAACTGTTCGTATGAGACAATTGCTAGCGAATGACGTATTTCAACCAATCCTCCTACTTACACCTGTGTCTAGACCAAGGCAATCACAATTAACACGAATGATGCGGACTTCACAAAATGCATCGCCTGGGTTCACAAGTATCAGGTCTTTAGCTATCAATCCCAATGTCCTGAATTAATAAATAACAGACAGTTTGTATAAAACTGAGGCGCAGCTCAAAAAAAAAAGAAACAAATGAGGAAAGAAGTGCAAAAAAAATATCCTTTTCTCGCCCATGCATTCAGTTCCATAGTGGTGCAGACAGTGCTTATCAGATCTTTAAAAAACTGTAAAACAACATGCACCTATATAGGCATATCCAAAACGCGTGATGAGATACATATATAAAACTTTTAGTTTCCACAGTCTCTCACCAGTTTACAAAGTTTAATCCGACACTTTCGAATCATAAAATATTAATGTTGCTACTACGGGAATCATTTTATTGAAAAAATGTATTATGAAATGGCGATCTTATGAACGTCCTCGCTCCGAATATTTTTCCAAAACGAGCCTAGATTGCCGATCCGACCTTCCTCATAATCAGTGCTCAAGGGGTCTTCGCGGCCCCTGGACCCTCGCCCTTTGGTTATGTTTCGATGTTTTAAACATTAAATGGCTACCACAAAAAATACTTACAGCTTTAAGGAATCAGCTGGTTAACATGCAGTAAAATAAATTTTATGTCAGTACTGCATTCTTTTGTTTAGGATTCAGTAGCAATGCTCCCTTGAACAGCGTTGTAGGCCTACTGAACTCTGTATAGTCATACGGTCATACCAACATTATTTACGAAGAACTTTACAACCTCCAAAATTCCATAGATATAAAATTCGAATTCTTTGGTTGAAACTATTTAAATTAATACTCGGATTTTATGACATAGTGTAATGTCGAATTCATGTACATCGCTGCCATGTCACGAAGACTTTTAAAGTACAAAATGCGTTTGTAACTATAGTGGCTATTGCCTTCCCTTTTTCTTTTTTTTTCTTTTAAAACTGCATAAAGTAAACTCGATATTAATCGATCAATCAAAATGACTGACCAAATTCCATTGCCAATATTGGCCGAGATTGCATCTACGGGCTAACTCACTCTCAGAGCTTCCGGAGCCTAGGTAGCCCCTGGAACCTCGTATACTGAGCTGTGATAGCCAAGATACTAGATTTAGGTGAAGGCATAATATAAATCTATCTATCTTCTTACCCTTTTCCTAGAAAACATTTTATCTTGGTCTATAAAACATTTAAAACATTTCACAGACACAGATAATATTCAGATTTACGATGTGTTTTCATTTCCCATTGTAAGTTTTGTGTATTGTTTGTCGTGTTAACAAGGAAAGTTAAACACGAACACGGAGATATAGGTCAGTTTAAATAAAGGATGAATGTATCAATGATCGGCTTGGACAGTCCAAATGGTTAAATAACAACTCATCGAGGATTAGCGGAAGCCAGACTATATTTATGTTAGGGCATACTATAGTTGGTAGCTGGAAACCTCCGTTGACTCATTGGCAGACAAACCATTCCCAAAAAGAATGATGTCTCCTTCGATAGTAAATGGTCTCCATTACTAATCTGTGCCGTACTTAGTTTCTCGGTTAACTGTAGGACAATGTCGAGTCACCGTGGCCCCAAAGCCTCACCGATCACTGTCAAGAGGGGGATAAATGTGTTTAGACATGGACGAACGACATTCATTCAGCTTTTCTCTCCGATTACCTTCACAATTCCTATTTGGAGACACTTGATGGGCTGATTATATATGGCATAGGCTACATGATGTAGATATAGGCGATTGAAGCCATATATTGCCGCTCTGAATTTCCTCATCCTCAGAGCTTTCGGGGCCTTGGCAGCTTCCCATTGCAAGTTTCAAAATACGTAAGACGAGACGTTTATCATTTTAATGAAAGGAAGAGAGGCTTAGGGCGACGAACTTCTTTTCTCCCGGCCTCGAGAAGATGGGGCATTAGCGGACCGTGCACGGGCCCTCGACTTCGTAAGGCATTGATGATGGCACAACAAAAGGCGAAAGATTGAGTAAAAAATAATCGGCTAGGCGCGTGAAAAAGGATTTCCCCTGTATAGTTGCTGAACTTTGTGGCAACGGATTGGCCAGTCCATTGCATTTAGCAGGTAAAGAACAAATGACTGTTTAGATTATAGTGTAATTTGCAATGTCGGCCATATTTTTTTTGTGAAACCACATCTATAGCATTAACAGAAAAAGCGAAGTTTGAAGTTCATATTTGAATTTGAGTGATGGCCATTTTGGTTTGCAGAAAGAGATGAAATACAATCCCATCTGTTTCGTAACTGGAGGAAACTGTGTTTTCAAGTTTGAAACAAGTCCGTGAGTCTGTTCTCAAGCCGTGTGTTCAAAACACATACATGTACAGACGTAAATATTGCTTTATTATGCAATGGTGGCCATTTTGTTTTATTGAACTTGGTGATATCCATACCAATTCGTCATCTTAAGGAAATGAAACACAGTACAAGTTTCAAGTTAATCGGTGAATTTGTTCTCAAATTATCATATTTACAGCACAAATGCGTCAATATTGAAAAATTATGCAATGGCGGTCGTATTGTTTTTGCGTAATTTGGTGAAATGTGTAATAAGAAATTTGTCTCTGGGAGTTTATCTAGAACATATATAAGATGATTCGTCGGTTTTAAGTAATCTACATCCCTATGCCAGCGAAATCAAAGTTAGGCCTACTAAACAATGACCATTATTTTTTACCGTTTTAAAACAAGTTAACAACATAAAACAGTGATTTCGTCTTAAATTTGTATTCATTGATTTCATTTTTTAATAAACTTGATTTCACAAAGAATAAACTTTTTCTGAAATCTTATTTTTCTATTAGCCGGTTTGTAAATAATAGAATTTAAGTTATATCAGCTGGCGGCAAAATAAATAGTCCAGAAAATTGTTTTTAGTTTAATAAGAAAAACGATAAACAACTGAATCTAAATTGCATTACACGTCAAAAGCATTAAGTACTACGTTAAACATCCAATTAAACAAACAAACGTGATTTCTCAATTACTGCACATTATTTGGAATTTTTGGGCTAGCCTATTTAGTCGATCCATTTATTGAGCCACAAATGCAGACAATTAATATGGAATATTTCTTATTTTCGCAACATTCACATGGTAAGGACGAATTTGCGTCAGATGGCTTAAAAAAAAGACGGCTTTTTTCTTACTTTGGGAAAACAAATACCGCACATATAAAGACGGTTATTACTGTGGCTCTGACCCCAAATTTCATTGCCCAAAAAAGCTGAAATCGCTTCTCCGAGCTTCCTCACTTTCAGAACTTCCGGGGCCCCGGGACCCTCGCCTATTGGGCCCGCATAGTTGACCCCCCCCCCCCCCCCTCCCTTTGAGAAAATCCTTGCTACGCCACTGGTGGCCAAAGATGCTTTCTAAATCGGTAAGACGACTAAATACAGAACTGACGAGGCTATATGTGCTTCGACTTCGTCTTTTAGCGGTAGGTACCATACATAGGTATTTATTGATAACAAATAATTTTCGGGCAAATGATACATTTTTCGGACAAAAAATAGTCCTCCCCCCCTTAAAAATACACCCTCCCCTACGCCAATGGTCAGCAGTACAGCGAAACTTATGGCCTAGATCAGCAAGCCAACACGCTATAACCACTCAACCAAGGCCTTGATCGTGGCCACTGCTGAACGTAGTCGAATAATTGAGTCATTCGGTTGACCAACAGCGTAGAGCCTAAACCAAACATGACCGCAATAAAAGTTAAAACCATTTTGTAAACAAGTTTTTAGGTCCCCCTGTATGCTATAATATAAAGACCTTGTTTCATCCTCCATTAATATTGATTTAATTTTTGCGGTGGCTGTTGTGAGGGAGTTTCTGTTTCCCTGGTGTCCTCCGAGCTAAGGGGCAACATGAGGTCGATTTGTTATATTTCGTCCTGTGATTACCTGTTTACTCTTTGTTTGTTGCCAGTGGTGTCGACGGTGGTGCAGTTACTTTACACATTGGACTGGTACGCCGTACGTCGTGTAAGTGAAATAACCTTAAGTGTGGTACCCTAATCAAACAAACACACATTTATATTTTTAATAATTTTTGTACTGCTATCGTTAAAAAAATATATATTTCTCGCCTTTAGTTGGACGAAAATTCGTAGTTATTTTGCCGTGAGTCTCTGTAGTTCAGTCGGTTAGAGCGTAATTGGCCCTGCTATACCCATACGCTATACGATATTCCTTTCTTGCAATTTATGCGGGTTTTTTTTCATCAATTATTTAAGTATTTGTTTGGATCAAAGTTTTCTAAATTTTTTAAGATTTACTCCTTATAAGAACTTCTGAATTAAATTTTTGTTTTTAGATTTGTCTTCACCTTTCCTATGGTACATTTAATAGTTCCATAAAGACTAGCTGGTAGTTAGAATGGAGCTTTTTTAGAAACCTTTATCACTCTAAGCTGATATCGGTCCTGAATATTTATTTAGTCCCACCAGTCAGCGTAGATATTTATGTATCTGGCGGTCCGACTAATTCAGGGGGGGACAAATCTTCAAAATTATTAAATAAACCAAATTATTTCCCCTGTGACTTGATGACGTCATGGCCTGGCGCGGCTCAGAAGAAGACGCCATTTTGATCGAGAAGGTATGTGTGTAAAATTGTCTCCGATGAAATTTCGGGTTAAAGCTAAAATGAAGATATGTCTTTGGTATGAATGACCTGATTAGGCAATATGTAGAAAACTTTATCGTAACATTTTACTCGTAGCTGTATTATAAGCATTTCTAAAGTAGAATCGTGAATCCGAGTTTCCCGCTAGGCTGGTCCTGATATATCATAGGCCTATAGACCTAAATGCCGTCTTACTTTCCCCATTTTCTCTAGAGATCGAGGCAGGAGTCCTTCTAGCAAAACATAGCCAGGTTTAACCTTAACTTTGCGTCACCAGGTTCGATACATAGCCGACTTGGCAATGCAGTCAACAAATCAAATCATTACATCTACATTCATACTGAAAAAACAAATGCTAATATTGTTTAGCAAATTTCGTACATGTTTATTGTCATGTAAATATTTAAAAAATATAATCGTTTCCAAGAGTTTTTAAAATTATTTTTACCAGTTTTGAAAAGTTCAATGGCCTTATAGAAAAGCTGAATCTTTATTTATTTTTATAATTATTTTTTCGGCAATAATAATATACTTTGGACATGTTTTTTTACAAGAATATATGCAAATGATCACCATTTTGACTTTAACAGATATATATGTACGGTATTTAATTTGCAAATATAACATACTTCCTCAATTAACCTTGATGCACAAACTATATGTCTATCTCCTCGGTAAAATGGCCAGCGGCCGTGGCTTAGTGGTAGCGTGTACGCTTCCTAATCCTACTCCAATTTACCGTTCACGGAATAGAGTCCGTCTGTCGACCATCAGGTATACCAGTGAGTCACACGATGTGGCTGCGGCAATCTCAGGCGTTTCCTCCGGGTTTTCCACCGTAATAAGGCAAGGAACAGTATGAAGTGGATAATCCATCGTCATAAAAGGGAGATACCCTTGAGTATGACGTTAAACCCCAATCAAACAAACATACCTAGGTAAAAGGAATCAATCCATATCAATACGTATCACAACTTGCTTGATCGGGGTTCAATGCTGTGCTCAAAGCTATTTCCCCCAAGGTTTTAAATTTAAAAAAACTTAAAAAAATTTAAGCAAAATTAGTGTTCAGGTAATAATAATATGGGACGGGTAGAAAAAAAGTCTACCTGTCTCATGTGACCAGTAGCTTGAAAAAACATTTCTCGCCCTGCAAGAGGAAGGTTAACTTACTTCCAAACATTATTGTTAGAATACACTATCGTCTCATCATATACCCTTAAACTTGGATTGGCCATGGCTTAGTGGATAGCGTGTCCCTCTGTAAGTGCGTGAGCTTACTAATCCTACTTCGATGTACCGTTAACAGGATCGAGTCCGTCTGTCGACCATCAGGTATATGATTGAGTCACACGATGTGGCTCTGGCAATCGCAGGGTGGTTTTTACAAGGTTTCCTCGTTTTTTCGCGGGTGGTTGAGGGAGCTTCATGTTGCCCTGGTTGCGTTATTGTCCTGTATTTGTTCTGTCTTGTCTTTGTTTGTTGCCAGTGGTTTCGTGGGTGGTACGTCGTCATATAAGTGAAATAACCTTAAATAGCGATGTTAAACCCCAATCAAACAAACAAATCCTCCCGTTTTTCCACGTAATTAGGCAAGAAATGGTGTGATGTGGATAATCTGTCGTTATATAAGTGAAATACCCTTGAGTACAACATTAAACCCCAATCAAAAAAACAAACTTTATGCTCTGCCAATCAATCCATCAGTATAAGAGGCCTATGTTTGTTTAATATTGCTCTGGACATATTCTCCACATATTCTGTTTAATCTCTGGCTAAGCTCAGTTTGTTTGAAGTGTTGTATTGTACTGTCTACTCAGTCCTGGAGGAAGATTAACTTTCCAACATTTTCTAAACACTAAACATATTATGTTTGTGCTCCTGTAAATGATTGCTGGAAGACACTGCCATCATATAAGTGTAATATGCTTAAGCATGATGTAAAAGGACAATCAGTTAACATAGAAGGCCTAGTTTTGTTTGTTAGGTTAGTGTTTATTAACGTTGCTCTTAATAGTATCACTATTCACTATTTGGCGACATATTCTCCACCTACACTGCATGCACTGGCTATGAGCTGTTGTTTAGGAGTGTAGCAATGCTGTCTTTACTTAGCACTAGAGGAAGATTAACATTCCACCATTACCGGAACACTTTTATAGTTGTGCTAGTTTCCATTATTATATTGGAGTACATTGCCATCATATATGTGAAATTACTGTGAGCACCGTGGAAAAAAACAATCTAAATCTTCTGGTCTACTTTAATGTGGTGAAAAACCTGCATAAAAACCAACCACCGATACGTGAAGTCACTTTATCTGTCTTCACTAGTTGCCTTAAACATGTGCGGTATATCAAATGAGGATCAGCAGTCCGACAAGCAAACCATACAAAATTTAAATATAATAGTTTTCAAGTGATAGCTGATATATTGCTAGACCCACCTGGTACATGATTCTTATGTACCATAGACTTGAAACAAATAAACAATTATAAATATATTCAATAAAACCTGACCCTGTCTTCAATAATCTAAAGTTAAAACTATATAGTATAACAAAGTACAAGTATGTAATAGACTCAATTCTATTCAGATAGCATTCATTCATTCATTATAGCCTTAGTCGAGTGTGATTTCTTTCACACATTGTGGGCAGCTAGAAGGGAGCTTCCTGTTGCTCCACTGCTCTAGTAGCTAAGGTGCCTAAAGAGGTTGATCTCGTTCTGTTCGAGATGGCTTTGTATTGTGTCCTGCCCTCTGGCTAAGGGCAACTTGTTTGAAGAGTAGCAATGCAGTCTTTTACTTAGCACTGGAGGAAAATTTAGTTTCCAAGATTATCAAACTACATCATATTTTATGGTTGTACTAGTGTCT
>JAQQZZ010112262.1:0-15294 GCA_030265115.1 Mopalia vespertina | reverse complement strand
AAAGTTTGGGAGGGAGCTGTGGAGCCAAACGTTAACATTACGGCTTATGGCAAATTAATAGTGGTCTTGCGCCACATATTGGCGGGAATTAATGCGCGATGCCGGCCTGGTATAGCATAGGAGAGTTGTCCTAGTCTCGTCCACTATAGAGAAACTCTTGCGAGAATACGATTACCTGCTTGCCCACTTGTCTGTCCGTCTGTCAACCAATTTATCACTTGTGTTTGTCGTTAGATTAAACGCTAACAATTGATTTTACCAAGCTATAGGGACTAACTGAATGCAGCTGTTGGTCTAACGATCACGTATATAGTCGTATATACTAATACACGCAGCAGCTACAAATGACGAACAGGCATTATTTCTTTGGGAGTTTTGACTTTTGCATTGATATACAGAAATGGTGATATCTGAAAGGAATGGCTATCTCCCTGTATGAATTTAATTTGATAGGGAAACACATATAATCTCTATATAAACATATTTCACACTGGGATGTCATCTCATTTTCTAGACCGATTAATAAATATAAAACCCACCTAACGTTCACGCCTGCAGGTATAGATGGAATATATAAATTAATAAATACGATTTGACGTTTGAATTTGAGCTGATATACGAACCATTTTCATTATACAAGTCAATTCGATATAGTGGTCTACATTCCAACGCCAATACTTTCGAAATAATTAATGTGCAACTTTCCTCGCCTTTTGGATTTGTTAAATAATAAGGTATAAGGTATTTTCAGGATTTGTCTTCTATTGAAAGCCGACGGGTGGTTAGAAAAAAGCTTCCTGTTGCCCTGGTGCTCTCACACCTAAGAGGCGCCACAAAGCCGATCTGTTTGTGATGTATTTTATTGCGTCCTGTGCATGGTTGTCTTGTCTTGTCTCTGTTCGTTGCTATGATGGTCAGTAAATTCTTTCACACACTGGGCTTGCATGCCATCATATGAGTGAAATAACCTTAAGTATCCCACGAAAATCCCAATTAAACAAAGTCCTAGTAACCGGTCCTATAGCTCGTGGCCTTCATATATATTTACACCAGTGTACACATGTCATAATTCCAGAAGCCTTCTTCTAGAATTCCCACATTTTTATTCATTTTATAAAATATCTGTTACATCGTTTGTTTGAATTTTTTAAGAGATCTATCGGTCATTATCGAATTATCAAGGATTCGTTTTGTTTACGTTTCAGTGAAAATCGAAATGTGATCGTTTGAGGATTTTGTTTGTTCTGGTAACCATAGTTACAACTTTTTTCATAGAATAACTTTTTTCGGTGTTTTATTGCACAATGCTCTTAACATCAACAGAATGTGGAGATACAAATGATGGAATACCAAAAAAGATGCTATAAAACATCTGTATCGGGTTTCCATTGGGAACCAGGTAAAGGGTCTAAAAATACATTCTACTTTTTTATTCCAATATAGCCAACCTAGCACCCGGTTGGCTAGTCTCCCTATACATGAATATCAAATTGTTGTACCTAAAATGTCTACTTTTGTCTCACAATGTAAATAAAATAAAGTTACATGCCCCATGGTTACGGCAAAACTACACACTTGATCAGACAACTTATTTAGCGGACATATTCATTAGTTAATTTCTATATCTATGAAATACCAGTTTGCAAGTTGATTTATTCTTAACCCATGCCGAATATCTGGTTTGATACATCCTTTCTTTACCATGTACATTGTCACTATGTTCTCTCGAGGTGTCTGTAGGTTATCCATAACAACTCGAGATTAAGATCTGTTTAGAAACTTGTCTCTAGGACTTTATGTTGAAAATTAGATGATTCATCGGTTTCCATAAGTCGACATCACTGAGATTAATTTTTAGATATATATCAATTTGAACTACGGGGAGCCGTATATACATGCAGTTGTACCGCCGTGTTCAAACTGTCAAGTAACTATGTCATTCTATAATGGACCGAATGAACGAAATATGCTTGAGTACGTGTTTCTCTATGTTGTAATGCTATATACTTTTCGTCTTGTCAGTGGTATATATATGCACCATGCTGATTGTCTTGCGTTATTGTTCGTTGTCGCTCTACCGTTATGGTTGTTGACGAATTTGTATGACCATTAATTGTTGGAAAACACAGAGAATTCCCGTACAAATAACTCCAGGAACTCGGCATGCAGTTTTCGGAAAGTCATTTTAAACCATGATTCGAAAGGCGATCTCGAAATCCATGTTAATTGAAGGTATGCCGCATGAAGTTCAACGTTCAAATTAATTGGCCACACTTACCAGCGACCATTTAGTAATCCTTTTTAATAGCCTCTGATAAACGAAAAGTCCGTTTCTTGAAGATTGCCAGACCTGGGAATTTACCATTAAACATCGAACTTAAATCCGCTATTAACCGTTTCTACACTTAGGCTATACTCCGTACAGATGGTTAGTTCCCGACAAAGTCGTTTTTAGACAGCCAGGGCAGTTAAACGGCCGCGGCCTAGTCTGTAGCCAACATAAAATGCAGACAACCTAAACAACTGCAATCCGAAATGACATGACCTAATAGATTTTTTCGTAGTGACCCTGTTCTGGACATCCTAGGAAAATCTTTCCTATTATCCGCGGCTAAAATGAATGGATTTGTATACAAATATAAAGCCCCTGATTACTTAGTGTATACACCATCTTCCCAAGGCAAGACGATAATAAGATCATTTTAAATCTTCATTCCTGTATAGGCTGCATTGACGGGATACCTGGATCTAAGGGCTTTCGAATGGTTTCATGGATGTTCGTTTGACCAGGATGCATGTATACCAAAATACTTTATCGGAGATTTCTTGTTACAATGGAATTTTATTTCCAAACGTGGGTTCCTAGAAGTTTTCACATAAAAATAAATCTTTACAATGATAACCTGGGTTGTCTTTATTATAGAAAGTAAACCGTTAACCTCTTCCAGATTTCACAATCTATATCTGCATGACTAACAAATGTATTGTTGACCCCAGCTCAAATTACTTTCGACTACTCCAAGAATCTATGATGTGCCGGTCTGTGTCTGTATTGGTATTAACTCATCTTCGCTAGCCAGTACTATATATATATATATATTCTGAGCTCCTCGCCATTACAACCCGTGGGGCACTGAGCACCTTAAACCGGAATATATATAGCTGCGTTATTAATTGTGTGATGTTCATTTAAAAACGGTGAAGTAGACGCTCAATCTTAAAAATAAGTGGAGGGATGATCCGTCTGTAACCGAAGTTGTCTTATCGGCTTGTGAAGACGGTAGCCTATTTACCATTTTGTAACCATCAAGTACCATCTAACTTTTCAACGCAGACTGCAATTTTTGGATAAACCTATGCCATCACTATCTTACTGGGAAATCAAGAGGCGGAGCTCTACATTTAGTCACAATAACAGAAAAAATCAATTTGCTTAAACATTTTAAAATTTGTTATGTGGGTCAATTTTTTTTATTTGAGAATGATTAAAATTGTTTGTAGCTTTAACAAAGGAATTGAATTGATCTACATCATAGCCTAGTCCCGGTGCATTTATACAGCTGTAATTCCAGTTGCATATATTGAGAGGATTACATTTGTACAAATTCCACAAATCAATTAATATGGTTGTTGTTGGCCCATGGCTGGAAAAAATGTAGATGCGAATACGTATCTTATAAACTATACAGTATATAGAGCTACGACTTACAGCAATATGAAAACGTCAGAAATAAGGCCTGCCTCTGAATAACATATAACGTTAAATCCGTATGACCTACTGCGGAAGACATTTTTAAGCGAATGTGGTACTGCTGATAAGTTATTGATTTTTATATGAAAATGGACGTTGAGTGGCTGTTTTATGGGTCGGTCTAACACAAAAGTATCCAAGGAAGAAACGAGATGGTTTATGCCAAGGTAAGACCATGCAATTGTAATATATTGGAAGATAAAGTGCCGAATCATGGTATCGTCCTGCTATTTCTAAAGGCTATAGGAAGCTTCGTGTAACTTGTTGCGTAATTGTACAAAATGCCACATTATGCATGCGTTATACATAATATATATATAACATAATTGAGCTAACTCTAAAAGAAACCTATTAACTTCAAGCTTCGATTGTAATTTTCTCCTTTTAGGGAAAACGAAGAGGACTAAATATAACCAAATTCAATAAAATAGTACCGGGTAAGTCCGTCAGTGCATATGATTTGACCATTCTAAAATATAATCGATTCTACTTCCTACGTCGAGACATTGACTCTAAGATACATCCGGGCCATCTTGTTGTGCACTTCTTTTATTTACAGATCTGTGCCTGATAGGTCGCCCCAAATATTGGCGGAAATTACTACGCGATGGCGTACGAGAGTTGTCTTAGTCTCATCCACTTTAGAAACTCTTGCGAGAATACGATTGATGACTTGATATGTGACACATAGACGTTGGAGTGGTGATGATGCGAAGACAATGGACTCCGCCGTTCGTTTAGACAAGTCGTGCGGAGTACAGATTCTGGCGACCGAGTGGTCGAATTCGTGTTGGATAACCTGTTGTAAACTTTTTGTTACCGCTATGAGGAGTTACGTACATCGACTGGCCTAAGGTCACACAGTAAACCAGAACGTTTACTTTACTCAGAATCCAAGAAGAGCGAGCTGTTCCCAATATTTTGCAAATATCTGCAGATGATGTTGATTTCTGCTATATGCCCCCCCGTTGTTAGTTGCAATCTCAGAGGAGCGTCTCTATACAGATTGTTATTTTCTTAAATTATTAACTTATTTTGGTGATTCCATTCTCAGAATGATTGCTTTTTTAAGGTTTCTTTGGAAAAGACGATGGTTATATATGAAACCATTAGGACAAAAAGGGAGCTATGTTAGCTAGCTGTTAAAATGTTCCATACAGAATCATAACGGGTTCCACCAGAGCAATAAGCTGAATACCTGTTAATGGTGTTATTAGAAAAACAATTCTAAGAGTAGCTGGTTGATAGGAACGTCTGGTCGACTCATCAACCGCTGAGTTGTGATCAAGGTTTCAAGCAGGGACATTCCGATGATTTACCAGCGATGGCTCCAACTTCTGAGTCTTCTTTATAAGTAAACCGAACTCCACTTCATAATTTTCCTACTACTTTAACAGATCGAACAGCTGTGCCGTTCTTCAGTAAAATGCATGATTGCCAGAATACTACCGCATTTAATCATTCTGTTCCAATGTACCACTCTGACTTAAGGTATACGAGGCTGCCCTTCGAACAGTTTATTGCGGGCGATTAAGAGAGGGCTTTCTGTTGCGCTGGTGCTCTCATGCAGAGCTTAGGGGCAGCATGAAACCTTTTTTTTGTGAGGTCTGTGTAATACGTCCTGTATTTGTCCTGTCGTGCCTCTCTTTGTTGCCAGTTGCGTTGAGGGTGGTTTCCTTCACCCATTGGGCTGGCACGCCGTCGTGTAAGTGACAAAACGTTTACTACGGCGTTAAACCCCAATCAAACAACCCAGGATATATTAAACACGAAAGTTTTCCGGTGACTGCGGATGACGCCAGGTGGTTTTTATGAAGTTTTCTCCTGGTTTCTACCAAACACCGGTAATGCAACACCGTCATAAAAGCAGAATTGGGTACGCAACGCAAAACACTAATCAAACAAATACATACTTTTACAGCAGACGCATCAGTGCCACTTGGTTAACTATTTTGGGGACATTGAAGTTTCATCAGCAAATTTTCGTTCTTTGTCATGCGATAGGAGACTGGATGTTCATGTTCTGGTTCATTAGGATTTCTTGCGACAAGGTGGTACAAAATATATCACATAAGAATTTCCCGGCGATAAAGATGGCTTCAGTGTTTTTCTAAATTAAATTCAAATGCACTCTGCCAAATGCATCATGTACAATTTAACACTTTTGTGTATTTTTAAAAAAAAATCAATAAAAATGTAAACTGATGCCTTATAAATGTGGACTTAAAAGTAGAAACAAACGTGTGGTATTTGAATTAGCTTGAATGTCACTGAAAATTAGCTATATTTTATTTTGTTTAAAATATGGTTTACAAAAACAAAGTCCGTTCCTGGGATGAAATATATAATATCAACTGGATATGGCATTTTGTTGGCCGTAAATCTTCTTTACGTCAAATCAACTATTTTATATTAAACATTTAATATTCCTAAATAAACAAATAATTTAAAGTCTTCATTAGATCTATTTATTTAGATATTTGTACGTTTCTGATCAGAGAAATTAATAAATTTTGAAGTATGAACTATTTACGTGCTCACACTGATTGTTAAGAAGTTTTTACGGAAGCCAGTTTTACATTTGATTATAACCGGAAGCCGGCTTACCTTCATGCCTTACGTACAGCCAGCTTGGTCATAAACCAGGACCATTTTGAATGTAGTGATATACGCTAAATCGGCGTAAATTGTGCGGTCGTAGCCAGACAAATTACAGCTGTATAAATACACCGGGACTATGCTATGCTGCCATGCAGCTGTAGATCAATGCAACTCCTTTTTCAAATATAGGCCTACTAACGAATTTCATTATTCTTTAATCAAAATTTGTTTCCATTACACATTTTCAAACTTTTAAGCAGCTTGATTTTTCGTAACTGTGGCTTGAAATAGGGCGCCATCACGTGACTGCCTTGTAAGATAGTGATGGCGCGGGTTTATCCCAAAGTTCCCAGTCTACGTTGAAAAGCTAGATGGTACTGGATGGTTACAAAATGCCAGTTGTATGACTCGTATATGATCACATACTGTAGTACATAGACATCAACATTAAAACAAAATATAATTCAACCAGCTGTCATTTTAATTCAATATATATTCATTTGAAATTTCTGACGTAGGTTAAAAACATCAATCAGAAAACTCAATCTTTTACGCACACTGGGCAATATTGATTCAGTGTGGACGATTTTCACATAAATATAATTGAAATTAGACAAAAACGTTCATTAACAGTTATGTGTAGGGACAGTGTAGCTGTAACGTCTGCAAGTCAAAATGGTGCAATTGACAAATTACCGGCTCTACTGATGTCATCACTGAAACTTCCAAACCCAGCTCGGAGAAGTTCGGGAGGTTTCATCAGAGGGAAAAGCGGCAAAATGTCTGCGCCATGAGAAATCTTGAGGAGAGGTATTCATCTTCAACTTTGATAAATTATTTAAAATTGGAAAAAAAAAAATCGTAGAAAATATCAGTTCAGTGAGTTAGAATGCAAATGTTAAGTATTGTTATTTGACTTCGTAAGCCTATCGCTTTAAGCTTGGTTCACGAAGATGGGTGTCTGGTGGATGACAATTGATCCCTTAAAGTAATAATGTAAGATTCTCGGTAAGTTTACCGATCACATGGAGTCTGAAAGGTGACGAGAAGACCCCATAAGAAAGTAAGCTAAGGGTTCCATAGCCCAGTCGTCCAGCGAATTTACAGTATTTTTCTCGAAAATTATTGATGGGTATGTTAACCTTTTTATTCAATCAAATTCCCAAGAATCATTATCCAGTCTTCCCCATTATGATATGTTCCTTACATGGTATAGAATAAAGGTACTGCAACATATATAGCGCCCGAAAAGCGTCTTTAATTCAGAACTTTGTAGGCGAAAAAATCTGGAATATAATTCTTGGGAATTTGATTGTATTCAAAGTTAACCGGAATGCACACTGTTTGCATACACATCAGTATATTTCGAGAAAAAATATCCGACATTCGCCAGACGAGTTCTCACAGATTTTCTACTATGAACAGAATGGATGTCCCCATAGCCGTACGTTTTGCTATCAGAAAGCTCAACTGATATCTGATTTAAGGGAACTCAGTTTCACGAATAGTGCCTAGAGCAACAGTTAGATAAAACTCTTTTGAAGGAGCTTGCTGTGATTTCCCGTGTGCCAAAACATCCGCTGATATCTCCAGTGAATCTTCTTCTCGACAGCACGAGTTGACTGACGCACGGAGTAAGTTTGTCCTAAAGGGAATTCCAATACAGGTCACTCACACAATGACGTTACCAGCAGCGATTTGTACTTCAGAGTCATGTTAACAATGGTTGTACTCAGATCGTGTCTTTAGGTAAAGGTGAGCGGCGATTGGTACTCCAGAAGCCATATTAACAAGGGTTGTACTCAGATCATGGCTTTAGCTGAAGGTAAGCGGCGATAGGTACTCCAGAAGCCATATTACCAAGGGTTTTTGTTTCATCCATTTTGAACCTTTCAGAATATAACCGGCCTGAATGCCACTTGAACAATTAGGACTTCAACCCTGAATGCATTCAGGGATCATTCCTGCAATTAACTTGTCCCTGTACAGCCTGATTTATCCAGGTAAAAACATCTGAATTCCAGGGATAATCCCCGAATGATTTTGTGAATGTAGATGCCCAGTTTTATGGAACGCTCTCTTATTTGAGCTATTAATGTCTTAATAATCATGCAGCTATGAATCACAATATAATCGAGAATAAAACAAAACGTAGGTGAGCGAAAACTATATTTATTTGATTCAGATGATGCCAACTTGTAAAACAGGGATTAATTGGATAATATTGGTTAAGAACTGATCCATGCACGTTTACATACCGGTAACCAGTAAATTAAAAAGATTAATCAGATAAAACTTTGGATAGGTATACAGGTGATATTTAACTTTAAATATAAGCTGGATCTTTACACGTCACTGTGTTCCTCACTCTGGATAAAAACGACGGGTCAATTCCAGTCCCGGTCGATCATAGTTGTAAACAATGCCGTTGACACCGGAACTAGAGGCGAAGGCAACTTGTGATTTGTGGACAGGTCGATGTCTGAAATACTTGGAGAGAGCGAGCTCTAAATATTTCCCTCTTCTATACAGTACAGGGGTGATTGTCGTGCCTTTTGGTAGACGGAGTCGTCTTTTACCTAGAATTGGAGAAAGACAAAGATTGGTTTAGCCGACACATCACATCATCACAAAGTAATGTCTACGTCATGAAAACCGACAGATCAAGTTAATTAATTTCAACAGATTCTTAAGAGAAATATGGCTCTAATGGAACCCTTTACGGTCCTTCTGTCGTGCCTCTGGTGTAACCCTTTATGGTTCTGTATGGAACCATCGCAGCAACTCTTCCAAATATTTCTCTCTTTCTTCTTATATCAAAGAACCGTTTTAATCGTAATGGTTCCATAAAGAACCAACATCTTTTCTAAAGAACCCTCAAAGAACCATTATTTCTAAGAGTGTAGTAGAATAATGCAACATTACAACTTTGAATGGAATGAGCAAGTTCCACGTTTGTGCCTCTCTTTCTGAGCTCATCAGGTTGACCCTTTCACATTCTGGATATTTCTTACAGTTATATGAAGTATTAACCGTTTACTGTTTATATTTATTGAACACAAAGACAAAAGATAGTACCATCGCACCTGTGGATTTATGAATAATGGCTGCTAATAGGAGTTGAATTATCATCAGGGCAAGGGAGTCATCGTCGCCACTAGCTTTGGTTTTATCAAATTGGTGGTCCTCGGAACAAGAGTGTCCAGTCGTTGTCGTGGATACCTTGGTTTCGTCAGTGGTTGAAAGGTCGGAGGTGAGAGACCAGTACTTCAATAACTGGAGTTTGAGATCGCCCAAATAACTCGCAAATACACTCTCGCGTCGAAACCAAGTAGTTGAACCGTCGGTACCAGAGTAATGGCTGCTGTGGTCCTTTGATGACTGACTGTTGCTACAGCTAAACGACCAGATAAAGCCGAGGATCTCATCTATCACTACTGGTTTTATACGAAGTATGTTCACCAACGAAATGTCGGAAACATTATCAGCCACAACTGTTGAACTCTTTGCGTCATCGGAGTCAAAAGTGTCGTCCACTGACTCGTGTGTTGGATCGCTCTGGAGATGTCCTTCGAGGTAGCTTGGGTTTTCTCCCGCTACACCATGATGATTGAAATCTGTCCATTCACATGTCCCAGTTACTGTGGTGAAAACCTTTAAAATAGTTTAAAATACGAAAGTTAATAAACCCAAATTTCTGATGTAGAGCTTTTCATTAAATTTCTACTGTTTAAGGTTCTTCAGTCATGGCTCTGATAGAACCATTTATAATGTGATTTATGAAACCCTCAAAGCAACTGTTCCGAGTAACTCTCCCTTTCCCCTTATATCAAAGATCTGTTTTTGTCTTCATGGTACCATGTAGAACCAACATCTATTCTAAAGAACCCTTAAATAACCATAATTCTATAAGAGTGTATAAGAATATCTCTTTATTCTCTTACCACGCTATTGTCGTTTAGCTGGTCATCTTGGATCATGATTCGGTTGTCATTGGGCAGTGTTCTTATTATTCCACAGCAGTCCCTTTGGACATCTGAATCCTCGTCAAGGAATAACACCCATTTTAGGATTCTCCCTCCATAAAGTCCAAGGTTGTCACTGAAATACGTATAATTACTGGTCAGGGTGTCGTTTCGCCTATCATGGGTCATCCGCTTATGGGGTTGGCCAGTAGCTTAAAAGGGAGATGAATCTGTCATTCGTACAACTAGCGGTGTCACCTATGTCATTAACTAACCCTTCAATTTAATTGCATATTCATACCATGCTATTGTTGGTTAATGGTATGGCTGACAATTTTGGTCCTATGAGTACAAATTTATCTCTCCTTATGACCAATGACCAACCCCATTAAATTATATTGTTAGTTGTCAATGACATAGGCGGCAATTTCTTTCACATGAGTAACATATTTAACTCCCTTTTTAACCATTGACCAACCCATTGGGGATTTTATCAGCACTGTTTAGTTCGGCATTCAAACAAGAGTATTCATTTAGGCTTATTAGTGAACAGTTTTGTGAAACTTCTGAGGTAGACAGATCTATCGCAGTTGAAGTGGAGGTGTAACTTTCCTTGATCAATTTAACCAACACTTAAACTCACAGTTAACAGTGAAGTTTATTATGTACAAGGTACGTGTACATGTGTCGCGCACACTTATGTAAACACAAAAGACGTTAATTACATAGAGATGGAAAATCGTTGCCGCGTATCATACGAACAGAGAGGTCTATTATCGAAATACCCTCGGTCCCTGTATATATATATACCTATGCATTTAGGACAAACGTAGCCAGTAATAACAAACTTGAGTTATAGCTAACGACTAACGTCACACTGAACACATGTGTACTCACAACTGAGGCTGGAGAAAGGTCTCATCCTGGGTCATCGTGAAATCTGTTCCCGGAGGGAAGTCCCTGGCGTCCCATCCGCTGTAGGCCAAAGCCAAACAAACGGTGGATACGGATACAATGCTTAAAAACATTGATGTCACTTTGAAGGAAATTCAACTTCAGAATTATTCTCAAAATACAAACAGGTGCATAAAAATACACAACAAGTCAACGTGAAGAAACGTTGTAGTCAACAAACGTGTATGTTGCTATAGCCGTCAATGACGTCATCAATTATTACTTAGACAATTTTGTCTTTACTCAACCTGCGTCATAACGTTAAAATGTCCTGTCGAAGCGCAATAAACACGGACTTTAGAAGCGTGGCGTCAAAGCACAAGGATCGACGACGTAATAATCGGACTGGCTGACTGGCTGACTGATCTTATCAACGTCCTCGCCCAGAAAATATGTCCAAAATCAGCCTAGATTGCCGCTCCGCCTTTCCTCATTCAGCCCTGGGCTCTCGCCCTCTTGTAAGGTTTTGATGTTTAAAATTTTAAATGAATTGACTACCACAAAAATATATTTTTAGCTTTCAGACTTTATATATAGGTTTGCCAAAATATACGTCAGTACTGCGTTATTATTCCTATTTCTGGTTCTTTTGTCGTAATGATTTAAATTAACGCTAACACATTATGATGAAAAAAATGCACATCCTTGTCCTATCAGAGTGATATGTGACTGTAATGGGGTAAAACCCCGGGGTCCAGGATCGGCTGCAAAAATAGGGGAAATTCACCGGATTAAAAGTTGCACAAACGCTCACTTTCGATGTCAAGCGAGTTTATTTATTCACTGTAAGCAATACACGCTTCCATAGTTTAATAACTGTACTTGGGCTTGAACACATATCAGTATCTATAAACATTGTTAAATGGATTATTTGTGTATTAACATGTAAACCAGTAAAACAACAGTAAAATCATATTCTTACAGTCTCAACGTTAAAGGCTTTTAGCTACATCATAGCAAACTATTTTAGCGTGTCTCCTTATGTCTTAAACCAAACATGAACTTACGGACACTTGTACTTGATAACGTTATTCATAGCTGTCAAACTCTTTCTATTTTACTGACTTAATACTGATAAAACAACGCATACTGATTGGAATGCAATGGCAACTTACACATCTTTTAGAAATAACAAGAAAAAGATTATGCTGACTTAGCATTAAACTTCAGAAAATACAAACACTTCATCGATCTGTTATAACGAACTTTAAATGAAAATGTATGAAGCTTATGAACTCCGATGACCTTGTCTGAACTAATCAAACTTTAAAATATCCACTATTCAGATTTGCCTTCACATAGAGTTAATGGACAGATATTCCTTAGATATTTAAACACCAAATTAGTACATTTTTAGGCTTTAGTTTTACAACATACCTGCAAAAACAGGGGAAATTCACCGGATTAAATGTTGCACAAGCGCTCACTTTCGATGTCAATCTCAAAGCGAGGCTGGCAAGCGGGGAATCCCCTGACGCAGTGATGTCACAAAACTAGGTCAACGCGACACATATAAACAATCACTAGAGTGAAGCGGTATACAAATAGTAAACTTGGAATGATTAACATATAAATCAGAAAAAATAAGGGGGGGAGGGGAGGGGTCTTACACATGTCGTTACATGACACTAAGACTTTTAGACTACAAAGTACTTTTCTTAGCTAGACTAAGGATTCTTGTCTTCTTTTTGTGTTGTAAAACTGTACCAATTAAGATCGACCAATCAAAATGATAGAATAAATTTCATTGCCAAAAATAGATGAGATTGCCTCTTCGGGCTTCCTCATTCTCGAAGCTGCCGTGGTCTCGATCCTTGCCTATTGACCTGTGATAGTCCCCCGATCCCTCCCCCACCACCCCCTCCCACCCACCCCCTCTCCCCCTTACAAAATGCTGTATCCTTATATTACATTTGGTTAATGTTTTCAGTGTCGAAAGCACAATTAAACGTTAACAGAACAATTTTATATTGTTGTATACGATTATAAATTATTCTGGAGCAATAATGTAGCCTAGTGTCCAAGGCCAATTGCAAAAAAAAAAAGTTCGTAGTGCTTTCCCCTTATTAGGCCGATATGGGAAAACGACAAGCACGAGAAAAGAATCAAAGGAGTTCCGAGTTAAAGTGAGAGTTTGCTAGCGTGGAAATGAATCTAACTACTCCGCAGATTTATAACAAAAATGCACACCAATCAATCCCATTCTTGGATAAAATTTGAACCGAACTCTTTTGTATGGTTTGTTGCAAATAATAAAATTTTGTCCTCTGTAAGTAATTTAGTAATAATGTAAGTAGTATAGAGTGAGCAACTCGAGTCACATGGTTGGTTTTACGATGCCGCAGGATAAATCCGCAGGCAAAGTTTAACTTGAAGGCCGACGTCTGGTCTTGAATTGCTCGTATAAAACGATCCACGGCTCGCTTTCCGTTTAACCGGAAGTTGTATTGGTCCTAGACACGCCGCCGACGATGAAAGTGTTGACGTATTCTGTCCCAGTGCTGGCGGTATAGGACAGCTTCGTCCGCTACCTCGGGTATAGCGTCTAGGGGTGCATGGTTCTCTCCCATCCGTAACGAACGACGCAGGATGCACCGTCAGGGGGTACGGTAATGGCTTTGGAGGTGTTACCGGGCGCTGTTAAGGTTGGCCCGGTTCTTCAAAGAGTTGGCGTGGTACCTCCATCACCTCTTCACAGGGTTGGTGTTGTTCGGGCGTAGAGGCTTTAGGTGATTGAAGAGGTTCGTCCACGGCTCCGCTACCACCGCATTACCGCCCTCTTGCAAGCTCACACGACGCCGCTTAACAGGGCGCTCCATCGGCTCGACATCCCTCTGGGTAGTTCCATGGAGCAAGCGCCGATGTCGTTTTAAATCCGAGGACCGGGTAAAAGCCAGTAGTATAGACAATGGGGGTTCTAGGCCACTTTTTCCTGAGACCCCTGAGCCCCACCACCCTGGGCGCCTCCCAACCCAAGCGGGAAATATTGTAAAACAAAAAAAACAAAAACACATTTAGATATACCCATCAGCAGTAGTATACAAAGTGATAAGCAATTCCTACACGCAATGCCTCGAGGGAAAAACACGTGCGCCTGGCTCATGATTGGCACAACCGACCTCTGCGGTCGCTCCTGCCTGGGCACGCACTGTAAAGTCGCTTGCGGGGTCGTCGCGCTGTGCCAACTGGGTCAGCACCTCCACCAGAAGACCCGTAGCTTGCTCCACGCGGGACTCGAGGCGCCCAAGGCGGTCGTAGAAGTCTTCGACAGTTGGCCGCAGTTCCGGTGGGCAAGAGGCTTTGCGGCCCGGCCTGCGCCGGCTCTAGAGGACCCCCACCCGACGTGGCAGGCCCCTACGGACTCGTCCCGCCAGATCTTGTAGAGCCTCGTGGACCCGATGCCAAAGCGCATTTTCGCCTCGGCCGCCGGCAGCTGGTTCCAGAGGGCCCGGGTTTCCTGGATCTGGTCCAGGGACAGTTCCCGTTTGGGTGGTATTGTTGTTTCCTGTCGTGTCGACGATATCCCATACTCACCCCAGCTCTCTAGATGGGAAACCCTGGAAAATGCTTGCGCCCGAAAGGCGTGTGTCCACAAGTGCTGTGCAGTGCTTGGTATCTTGCTGTGCAGTGCTTGGTCCAGGGACAGTTCCCGTTTGGGTGGCATTGTTGTTTGTTGACGTTCGGACGATGTCCCATACTTCCCAGCTCTCTAGATGGAAAACCCGGGAAATACTGGTATCTTGCTGGGCAGTCTTGGTATCTTGCTGTGCATTGCTTGGTATCTTGCTATCACAAATGGAAACACTGCTAGCGAAATACGCCATAGTATTGGACTACTTGTGTCGAAGGATTGTAGCCGTGTCGGGCACGACAAGCATCGGAAGCGTGTGCACAAAAATATGTCTTAGTATTGGACTACTAGTGTCGAAGGATGGTATCCGTGTCGGGCACGACAAGCATCGGTAGCGTGTACACAAAAATACGCCATAGTGTTGGGCTACAAGAAGTCGAAGGATGGTGGCC
>JAQQZZ010112251.1:0-15294 GCA_030265115.1 Mopalia vespertina | reverse complement strand
CTTCCGATTCATTAATTGTAATGCCTTCCGATTCATTAATTTTAATGTCTTCCGATTCAGTAATTGTAACTCCTTCTGATTCAGTAATTGTAATGCCTTCTGATTCATTAATTGTAATGCCTTCCGATTTAGTAATTGTAAAGCCTTCGATTCAGTAATTGTAACGCCTTCTGATTTATTAATTGTAACGCCTTCTGATTCATTAATTGTAACGCCTTCTGATTCATTAATTGTAATGCCTTCCGATTCACCAATTGTAATGCATTCCGATTCATTAATTGTAATGCTTTTCGATTCAGTAATTGCAACGCTTTCGGGTTCATTATTGTAATGCCTTTCGATTCAGTAATTGCAACGCCTCCGGGTTCATTAATTTTAATGCCTTTCGAGTCAGTAATTGTAACGCCTTCGGGTTCATTAATTGTAATGCCTTTCGATTCAGTAATTTTAACGCCTTCTGATTCATTTATTGTTATGCCGTCTGATTCAATAATTGTAATGCCTTCCGATTCAGTAATTGTAACGCCTTCTGATTCATTAATTGTAACGCCTTGTGATTCTTTAATTGTAATGCCTTCCGATTCATTAATTGTAACGCCTTCTGATTCAGTAATTGTAATGCCTTCTGATTCATTAATTGTAATGCCTTCTGATTCATTAATTGTAATGCCTTCCGATTCATTTATTGTAACGCCATGCGATTCATTTATTGTAATGCCTTCCGATTCATTAATTGTAATGCCTTCTGATTCATTAATTGTAACGCCTTCCGATTCATTAATTGTAATGCCTTCCGATTCATTAATTTTAATGTCTTCCGATTCAGTAATTGTAACTCCTTCTAATTCAGTAATTGTAACGCCTTCTGATTCATTAATTGTAATGCCTTTCGATTCAGTTATTGTAATGCTTTCCGATTCAGTAATTGTAACGCCTTCTGATTCATTAATTGTAATGCCTTCCGATTCTGTAATTGCAACGCCTTCCGATTTATTAATTGGAACGCCTTCCGATTCATTACAAAAGCTGTTCTAGACATTAAACGGGTCTTCAACGTTACGTTAATGAAGGGCTTTCATTTACATGCATGACGAGTTGATATTGCTGCTAATTTGGTATAAACTGGTCAGGAATCTTACGAAAACTAACCCGTCGTCCTCTAAATTGTGCAATGCATTGCTTTCTAAGTTTGTTTGATTGGGGTTTAACGCCGTACTTAAGTTATTTAACTCATATGATGCCATGTTATAACGGATTAATGCCCATATAGGCCGTAAGCAAAGAATTTGGTGCCCCCAAATATATATTATTCAACATATAAACGATAATAAACCATAAAAAAATTGTATGTTTTAAAATGACACAAGACCTACACAGTTAGATGTAAAATAATGTTTATTTGTGTATGTTCGTGGTGTCTTCACGCCCCTATCTCGTGCTTATTTCTCTTAATAGTTAATCCACCCTTGACACCGTTTCAGATCAATGGATGACAGATACCAACCTCGATGCGACTGGCAACAAAGAAAGACAACACAGAACAACCACTAGGTTTGCTCGAGCTGTAAAATCTCGTCTCTGTTTCAGATCCCTGTCAACCGTCTAACCACAGAATTTTAAGTGAAGAATGGCGGAGCGTGGAGAACGCCCTTAAAGCAGCCAATGAGAGTCATTGTGACAACACGATCCCTACAGGTTGGTTCAGGATGATGATTGGTGGAAAAAGCGCCATCATGCCAACAGAATGCGTAGAGGTAAAGCTTTATCTAGGTTCTCTACGAATATAATATATCTTTCGTGATGCGGAATGAACCTATCATAGGCCCGTCCCGGGCAAACATATTAATTTGTTGGTCAACCAGCTAGAATCAACACCCAATCCCTCTCGATAGGAATCCAATACGACATTTTCTCTTTTCAACGTTTTGAAATGACGGAACATATTGGGCCCGAAAAGCGGCTTCATTTAAGAACTTCAAAGGGTGAAAAGAGTGTCCTAGAATACGATGCCTTGGAATTTGATTGTGTACAAAGCTATCCGGAACACACAAGCGTAACATAAACATCAACATTTTTCTTTAAAAAAAAATAACGAAATTCGTCTGACGAGTTCTTAAAGTTTCCCTTCCATAATCAGATAGAAATCACCCACAATCGTATTATCGCTAGAGTTTCTACTGTAGACGAGACTAAGACAATGCCTCGACGTATAGGAAGTAGAATCGATTCTATTTTAGAATGGATGCACCCATAGTCGTGTATTATACGGCTATGGGAGATTGGGAGCCTTGGCTAAAGAGTGTTAGGACATTGTGTAAAAGTATGGGAGCCTTCAATCCCAGGGCCTATAGAGTCTATGGACCCTCGCTCGTTGGTCTTTGTCAATCGAACCACCTATGCTGGTGGTAGCCCTGTGCCGCGTTTATACCGAAAAGCCATGTGTCTGTAACGTGTTTGTCAACCTAGTGATTCTAGTCTATCAGTCTCCCTTAAGTATACGGGTGAATCAGACGATGTGGCTCCGACAATCACGGGATTGGTTTATACGAGGTCCCCCCTCCCCCGGTTTTCCGCCTTATCTAAGCAAGAAACAGTGTGAAATGGACATTTGGTCGTCATATATTCAAGTGAAATACACTTGAGTATGACGTTAAGACGTTACATTAAAAATATTTTAAAAAATAATTTCTTCTTTTGCTTTGTTTTTATGTTGCGTTTTTCCTATTAGGTATATGTTATCTGAGAACGATTGAATAAACATCTGTCAGTATACAGGAGAGTTTAATTGTTTGTTTTCGTGGATTTATATTCTCAGATAGTAAAACTGATAATTGTCAAGGGAAGTTAAACGGTTAGCGGGGATTGACTGGAGCCCACATTTTCCAGTCGTATTATAAGTCTGCCTCCTGCAATCTCACCGATTGACGGGAATGGGTTTTTTTGGCGCATATACTTGAAAACGAATATTAATTTTCCCTAGGTTGAACACTGTGGTACATTGGCGCCATTGTGGTTGTCAATGGGGGACAACAGTCCACTTCCGGTTGGGATAGAACGCATGGGCAAAGCATGCGCCACCTGGCGACGCAGAGATTCAACCCAGTGTTGTTTGTTCAGTAAACCGGTAACTGTGCGGAATTGTGGGAAATTTGTGATTTATAAACTCAGACCCCCGCCAGGGTGCGATATGGCATATTGTTCTAAAGGTAAGTTCTGATACGGTATATCAAACAATCAATAGCGTGCATGGAGGAAGTGCATGTCCACTGAAAGGCTTAGTAATAATGTAATTGTCCACTGAAAATCGACAGCGGTTCGGGGAAGCTTTCTGATGCCCTGGTGCTCTTAAAGCTAAGGGGCAACTCGAAGTCGAACTTTTGTGATGTCTTTGATATCCGTCTTGTGGTTCTCCTGCCGTGTCTTTACTTGTTGCCAGTGGCTTCGAGGATGGTTTTCTTCACTCCTTCACTGGAAGTTGATTGGGTTGGTTGGGGGAACTTCCTGTTGCCCTGGAGGTCTCAAAACTAAGGGACAACTCGAAGTCGAACTATTGTAATGTCTTTGTATTGTGTCTTGTGGTTCTCCTGGCTTGTCTTTGCTAGTTGCCAGTAACATCGAGGTTGGTTTCCTTCGCTCTTGGACGTGGCACGCCGTCATATGAGTGACATAACCTTAAGTACACCGTAAAACCCTAAGCAAACAGCACACAATGAAAGTCTACAATATGGGTACTTTTTCTTCAGTTTTTTTTGCTCTATTTAACATGAAATATTGTCATATTGTTGTTAACTGGTGTACCGACACTTAATATGATTGTTTCCCTTCAGAAATTGGTATCGCCCAGAGCCCATCTGATTCTAAACAGACAGAATGTGAAGAGGGAGAAATATTCAACCAAGCAAAAAATATTTGTCAAAAAGAAAGCGAAGAGGACAACAAAGGTAATCTAAGTTTTATTTTGGTGGAAAAGCGATAAATTTTAAGGTGTGGTATAATTACACTGAAAAAAATATTCCTTAACATCTTAAGGAAAAAGATCAGGAATATTCCTTGAACAAAGCACCAGCGGAATATTCCATAAATTTTAAGGAATAGGAGATGGAATTTGTCTCGGGGGCAAGGATTATCCTTGATTAAGTTACGAAAAATTCCACAGAAGATAATGAAATTTCCACATTGAAGTAGTTCTGGAATTTTTGCCACAACCTTGCTTAGGATTTTTTTCACAGTGTTTGAAAAGGTTACTCGGAAGTCCTCGAATATACTGCGCACATCATGATGATACCACAGTGACGAGAATCTCGCGAGATTTTGCCGATTGATTCATTGGTTGATTGGTGGTTTAAGTCTTGTTCAAATATATGTCACTCAATATAGGATGACGGTCTATTCAAACAGTAATTTACATGTGCCCAACCAAAAAATGTGAAGTGTTTTGTATTGTTACAAAATTATTCTTTTTATTTATTTTGTATAAGCTTTGTTTAACAATAACAAAATCACAATAAGTTGGATGCTTATGGCGTGATCATTGTTCTTTCTCTAGTGCTAAGTAAAGACAGCATTGATACGCTTCAAACAAACTGCCCGTAGTCAGTAATTATGAACAGGTCACTGAAGTCAAGTATGGATTAAACTGAAAACAAAAAATTTGGCGACGGCGTCAGTAGGCCCTATTTACAACAAAACGCCGTATTGATAAAAGTAAACCCGTTCTGGCAATTCTCGAGAAAGGGGCACTCTTTTACCAGAGGCTATAACGAAAGGATTTGTATATAGTCGACGATTAGCGAGAGTATCTGCAGAGCTGATATGGTATCTTTTTAACTTAGGTTCTTCTCGGCTTTCCATTAATTACTGATATTATTAGAGCTGATTTGGTAACTGACTTGGTAACTCATGTATGGTGGTCTTCTATGCCATACCTATTATTAGAGCTGATTTGGTAACTGACTTGGTAACTAATGTAAGGTGGGTCTTCTATGCCATACCTGTTATTAGAGATGATTTGGTAACTGACTTGGTCACTCATGTAAGGTGGGTCTTCTATGCCATACCTATTATTAGAACTGATTTGGTGACTGACTAGGTAACTCATGTAAGGTGGGTCTTCTATGTCATACCTATTATTAGAGCTGATTTGGTAACTGACTTGGTAACTCATGAATGGTGGGCCTTCTATGTCATACCTATCATTAGAACTGATTTGGTAACTGACTTGGTAACTCATGTAAGGTGGGTCTTCTATGTCATACCTATCATTAGAGCTGATTTTGGTAACTGACTTAGTAACTCATGTATGGTGGGTCTTCTATGCCATATCGCTTCTTTTAAAAAACAATGGCTATAGCAGCGAAAACCTTATGCATCTTAATAGTTGACCAAAAATTCTCATAAAATGGTTTTGGTGAATGTTTATAGAAAAATAGTGAATGTTATAGACATAGAAGCGATGTGGCACAGATATTCCACCATACAGTACCCGAGTTACCAAGTCACGGACCACATCAGCTCTAACGGTATTATGCGAATTGAGTACATACTCAGAACACTCCGGTTAAGTGTATTTTTCAGATATCTTTGGTAATCTCAAAAATATAATTTTAAAACCTGCCAGCTGAAGCACTTCGGTTGACTGTAGATACAATTCAACGATAAACCTATCCACATCTATTGAATTGATAAAAAAAAATGACAATTAGAAAACGATATTCATTTTCTTTTTTTTTTAGTTGGTCGAGGAGTTATCCCTACCATCGGATTGCCTTCCTTGCACCCAGTTGCCACAAAGGGGTCCGTTTACATAAATTGCACAGCAGAAGTATTTTCCGGAAGTTCAACGGAGAGTCGATATAAAATCTACTGGTATACCAAAAGCCGTAAGCGATTAAATTCGATACTAGAGGAAGAAAGTGGTGCATCCACTGCATTGCTGGAAATTGGTACTGCTGTCCAGATAGGAGACACTGTGAGTTATTATTGTTTTGATTATATTACTGTAACAATTATTTAAAACTTAAGCCACTGCTTGTCTGTTTTATTGGGGAATTACCCCGTACTCAAGATCCAGAAAAATAAATTGAGAATAAATATATATTTTGTTTGCAGGTGGTTTGTGCTATAGAACCGTTCTCACCTGGTGGAGAAAATGGCGCCAAGTCTTTCAGTGACGAATATTTCATGGGGATACAGGTAATCCTTGCATTCAGTTAAAATAATTTCGTGGATTTTAAAGTGTTTTAGGTTCTCGTTTTATTGATTGATTGATCGGTTATTTGATTGATGTTAAACGCCATGCTCAAGGGTTTTTCGCTTGCATGACGATGGTATATCCCCAATGCCTTTCTTCTAACATAACCATGCAATGAGGACGGTTAACTATGTTCTAAAATTAATGTTCCCCCAGTGCTAAGTTAAGACAGCATGACTTTACTTTGCACATGCTGCGGTAGCCAGCTTAGGCCTACTTGTTTTAGTATGGTAATATGTGTCACACCATCTTCGCCAACCAATAATTATTTATTTGTACTCTAAATTACAACCCATTGCGGACAAGACGAGTCTTACCCTAACACGCCATCTGATTGGATGCCTACAACTTCCCAGGCAGCCAAACAATACATGCGTTAACAGTGCCGAGAATAAGCCCTGCCTACTTCCGATTGGAACGCAAACAACACCATATATGGTAAACTGTTTGCCATATATGGTCAATTGGGTTAAGCTCAAAGCGAGACAACTTCCGTTTGGAACGCAATCAACACCATGGCGAACTGTAGACCCGTGTATTGGTATAAATTTTTTACGTTAGCAAATTTGTAAAGCATTTATTTCATAAAAAAAATTTTGTACAAACTTGCACTTATAGTTCAAGCGAATTGAGTTCACAAATAATCCGGTTTACCTTTCTAAGGATTTACATTTATAAGTTTATTCTTAAGGAAGATCTACTGTAGAAATATTATGCTTTTAATTTCCGTATCTGTTAATTCGTGCCAAGGCTGTTTCGCGTAAAACTCATCGGTACCCAAATCAACCAAGAACACGTAACAAATTCGACAATATCTTCTTATAACCATGGAAAGATTTTGTCACCATTAATACTGAATAACTTTCCTAGAAATAACATTGTTTAAGAAACACAACGACTTCCATGATAATAATATGTGACATTTTAAATGAATCAATAATAAGCTTATTTGTTTGTTGGTTTGTTTGATTGGGGTTTAACGTCGTACTAAAGGGTATTTCACTTATATGACGACGGATTGTCCACTTTACACTGCTCCTTGCCTAAATACGGTGGAAAACCTGTAAAACCACCCCCGCGATTGCCGGAGCCACATCGTGTGACTCATATACCTGATGGTCGACAGACGCACTCGATCCCGTGAACGGTAAATCGAAGTAGGATTAGTAAGCGCACACGCTACCACTAAGCCACGGCCGCGGGCCAATAATTAGCAAAAAGGTTGATAAAAACCTTGATGTGCACATGCAAAAGAAAGTTAACACTTTACCTCATCGTGTGCTTAATCCGTCATCGTAATACAGTAGAAAATCGACAGTAAACGTTGCCTTTATAAATCACCAACCGCTATGGATATGTTTAGTCCACAGGACGACCAATCTTCAATGCCTTTGTGAAAAACAAATACTAGTATTATACAGAGTGGTTAAATCAAACATCCAATAGTTTCTGTGTACACTGGGTGTATGTAGGACAATTTAACAAGAAATGATCGCCAGGCGCAAAATAAACTCCACAAATGCAGTCAGGTCAACCGTTGATTAAATTATTAACAAGTGTTGCAACAGTTTTGTTGTACGCAGAACCTGGGTTCATCGAGTTAAAACAACGCCGACGCCTCTATAGACTGAACCAGATCGACAAAATCGTTTCTGACCCGAATTGTAGTCTAAGCGATATGCTACCGGAAAGGATTGCATCTCGAACGCCGTATCCTACTCGTTCACCAAACAATTTTACAGCATATAGATGTAAAACGGTATCCTCCTATAAATCTTTTCCCCCAGCAAAGGTCCGCGATTGGAACTCGCTGCCAGACCCGTTTAAAACTATCTCTGACTATGATGTATTCAACGATAAGATATACAAAATTAGCGCAAAAAGCCATCCACCACAATGGTGTTATGTAGGAAAAAGAACTGCAAACATGATACTCTGTATAGGTTAAGAGATGGTTGCAGTTCATTAAATGACGATCTGTTTAACAATTTTGTTAGTAACTCGTCACGCTGCACCCGTGGTGTGCCCGTAGAAAGCTACTGTTACTGGAATGTACCTTATACAACAGGCACAAGGATGAATTATGTACCACCTTGTTGTCTAAATGAGTATACTCCCTCTGCGACTTTACTGTTGTATGGCTCATTTGAAATAATTGCTGAGGGCGTTGTAACATTATCAGTTCAAGCCGACGATTCTTCTGATAATGTACTATAAATGCCATGCTATACTAGTTTATGTAGAAGGCCGGGTGGCTGATTGGTCTACATTTACTGCTGGCGATTTGGTGCCTAACTCTGAGGGTCGTGGGTTCGATTCCCGGACGGGCTTCAACCTGCAACATTTTCTGAACTGGAATCGGTTCAAACTAAGAAAGTGTTATCCCAAAATAACAAAAATACTGTATACTAGTTTATGGTAATACTATTTTATGTTAGATAACATACATTATACATTGTCAGGTTATGGACACATTTATCTAAAGATATAGTGCATTTAGAACTATGTCCTTAACAGGCTGATCAAGCACGGGATGAAGTTGGTGGCGGCCAACAAAGCGTACTATTCTTTAAATTATGCTAAGCACTATAAATTATAAATTTTATGTTTGACTTGATGCATACTGTATAAGCTTGTAGCTTACTGTATATTTTATTTCAATAAAATCATGTTTAAGCAAAAATTATTGAAAAGATCATCGTTTAAGAAGCTGCATCAATTTCTCAGTCGACTTAAAATATAATGTTTGATAAACGTTCCCCAAGTAATACCACGGGGGAAGTTTATGGAGTGGGAACATTCGTTGTAAACTTTAATTGAACATAATCGGACCATAAATTAGAATCGATTAGCAGGGAGAGTATTCCATTCGCGGATTGTTGTCGGAAAGAACGATTTACCGAAAGAAATTGTTCTGCACATGAATATTGTATATGTATTTTTCGGAACGCTGTGGATATGGATTTCGAACACTGACAATAGAAGGCACAAAGGCGATAAATATTTCGGTGTTTAGAGAAACTTGATTTTGAGCCATAGCGAACCACCCGCTGCTGTTGATTATGGATGTAGCTTTTTAACTAATTGAGTAATTCCTTCTCTAATATATGTCAAACTTTTCGTGTATATTTTGCGTCCTGGGGTAAGAAGGATTTCCAAATTGCATATATACAGGGCTATGATTACTGTAAACATTTGATAGAACTCCGTAGTCGTTTACAAGCGATCGTTTGGTACATGCTAAGGGATCTACTAGAGGTTGAGAAACTGGACGAGTGGGAACAGAAATATTTTGAGTAAGACTCAAAGTTGAAAAAAATATTTGCTAAATGGTGATTTGTGGGAGGTTCAGAAGATCTTCGTTTAGATCACCGGAAATAATTACATTGTGATTGGATAGGTATCGATTGCTGAGGAGATGTCATGCAAATCGTTCCACGAGCTATGTCGGCACTTCTATCTATCTTCGGATTTACTCAAGCAAAAAACCAATTGTGAGTAATATCTAGATCAAAAAGATGCTAATTTAGCGTCCTTGTGTCCGTGCTTTATGAGAAGGGAAAATCGCCGTCTTCGCTGGGTAAGAATTCGGGACTCACTTCGCCGTGAGCCTCTGTAGCTCAGTCGGTATAGTGTTGGGCCTGTAACCCAAACGATCGGTTAATTATAATTTCGGTTATATGAGTACATATTTATCTCCCCTTTTGACCACTGACCAACCCCATTAAATGGCATAAGACCACTATTATGAACTTGCGTTTTGTCAGCCTCGAATATAGTTCTTAATAAAAATGGTGTGTTGTCTTGTTTATTCGCTCTGCTCCTGGAAATTTGTTTTTGGTGGATTATTTGGTATTGATGTTAAGTAATTGAGTGGAGGTTTCTGATCAGTGTAATATTGTAGCCTAAATAGGTCACTTTTGGTGTATTTAGCCCCATTTGATGGAGGGGTGATTCGGCTGTTGTTTACATTCTGAAGGTAGCTTGAAAACCCCTATCCCATTGCTGGATGTAGCTAAAAATTTCAATGGTCATCCCCTGTCAAGATTTTTATGGGGAACTCCAAAAGGACCGATTAACGTATGTGCCAGACGTGACCAACGAAAGTTTGGGAGGGAGCGGTGGAGCCAAACGTTAACATTACGGCTTATGGCAAATTAATAGTGGTCTTGCTCCAAATTATATTGTTAGTTGTCAATGAGGGACTCACAAATCCGAATGACGAAGGTCACCGAATGACAAATGACAAAAGTAAATGTAAATAATAACTGCTCCCTATACTGGAAAATAGAAAGACATAGTTTAGGGTTAAAAATCGATGATTTTACAGCCGTCAACATTTGGATTGACAATTTAAAACTCATCTAAGATTGTTTGATTGATTCCTGGGTGTTTAATACTGTTCCCATGGTCATTTCACTTATAATTATACGCGAAAAGGAATTACGTGCAGGAAATAAATGGACATCTCTCATTCCATCTTTAAGAAACCGAATTACAGGAATATCACATGGAATTACACTGCTATTACCTGTCATTCAGATATAAAATATTTTCTTGAAGTCTCATTCCATCTTTAAGAAACAGTTATATCACATAGAATGACACTGATTTGACCTGTCATTCAGATATACAACCTAGCTAGACCTCTCATTCCATCTCTAAGAAACCGAATGGCAGGGATGTCACATGAAATAACAATGCTATTACCTGTCATTCAGATATAAAATATTTTCTTCACGTCTCATTCCATCTTTAAGAAACAGTTATATTACATGAAATGACACTTATTTGACCTGTCATTCAGCTATAAAACCTAGCTAGAACTCTCATTCCATTTTTAAGATACCGCAGGACAGTGATATCACATGGAATGACATTGATACGACATGTCATTCAGATATAATAACTCTCTAGACTTAACATTCCATCTCTAAGAAACCGCAGGACAGTGATATCACATGGAATGGCACTGATATGACCTGTCATTCAGATATAAAACATCTAAATACCTCTCATTCCATATTTAAGAAACCACAGGTTTAGAATAGTTTTATATCTGAATGACAGGTCATATCAGTGTCATTCCATGTAATATCATTGTCCTTTGGTTTCTTAAAGATGGAATGAGAGGTATACAGAGGTTTTCTATCTGAATGACAGGTCCTATCAGTGTCATTCCATGTGATATCTCTGTCATTCGGTTTCGGTTGCGAAAACAACCATTTCATGACATTTTTATTAATCATCACAAAAGATGGTCCGTTGTCGTTACTAATAAATATTATTGACTAGTCCCCAGTAATTGGCACTGCTTCTGGTGCGTGTGCCTATTAGATCCCCTAATATAATACGGTTGTGTCAGCTGTAAAGATCATAGCGTTAAGTAGACGGCAATGAATGTGCTGTAGACTATGATTTTTGTTTCAATTATCGGACGTTGTATCAACTAAGTCATAACGTTATATGAACATTATATCGACGGCTTAAAACCAAATCTGCCAATGTCCATATTTGACGATTTTTGTTTTACCATCCAGGGATCGAATGAGCACAATTAAGACCCCAGCATTAAGTTTGAAAAAGTTTTAGTAACAAAAATCAAAAAGATGAATTTAATACTTGATAAAATGATTTTATAGCTTAGATATAACTTTTGAACTTTTTTTTCTTAAAATGTCATTTTTGGACATAGGCGGGTATGTTTTTGAGCCCTCTATAGCATAGTCATCTGCATGGGACAACATATTCTAACGTTGCTCTCATTGGCTCTGACGTGCAGTCGGCCTGGAGTAAAACCGGTGTTAAGTTTACTAAGTTTACGACTTAGTAAGTCGTTATAACGAGATAATTAGTCGTAACGACTTAGTAACTCGTTATAACCACTTAGTATCGCGTTATAACCACTTACCAAGTCATTATAACAACCTAATCCACCAATCAACATGTATCCGTTATCGGCCATTTTGCTGCTCAAATTTTGTTTGATATATATACAGACTAATTTACATTAAACTGGTCAGGGAATTGATTGAATGGTTGATTGATTGGTGTTTTACGCCATGTTTCAGGGTATTTCACTTATATGACGGCGGTGTAGTCCAACAGTAATTGACACTAGCACAAACAAGATGTGAAGCGTTTTCATAATGTTGGAAAGTTACTTTTCCTCCAGTGCTAAGTAAAGACAGCATTGCTACTCTTCAAACAAACTGCCCTTAGCCAGAGGGCGCCAGGGGATTGAACCCAGGACCTGACAGGACCTCTCTTGATTGACGAAGGCTAGCGATAAAATATAACTATTTGTCTGAGCACCACACCAAATTTGATCCTTAAAATGGCGGGGAATTGATGCATTTTGATTGGTAGATTAAGTCGTTATAACGAGATACTCAATATCTCGTGGTAACGTCATAGTATCTCGTTATAACAACTTATTAATTCGTTATAACGACTTATTATCTCGTTATAACGACTTGATTGTGGCCAAGTTTTCCCCCATGTCCCTTTTACGGCTCCGTAGCTTGTAGCGGCAGACTGTTATAAGAACATAATGATGCCTGAACTAAACTATTTATAATAATAGGCACTGTTACCAGATGACTGTTATAGCCACGTACACAGGGGGCGACACTATATACCTGTATTTACCTCAGGGCCGGATGAAGACCTAAAGAGGCCAAAGCATTTCAAATATGTTGATGCCCTCGTATATATGTAATTAAAAATGTAAAGAATAATAAAACATAAATACAATTTTGTTTTTCAGAATGAAACAAAACATATAGGATAATGGACAATAATGTTATTTTTTGTATCTTTGTGGTGGCACCTCCCTCGGTCTGTTTTAGACACAATTCTGCTAATTGTCGACCATCGCAAACACTTACAGCTAAAATTGTCAATACTGATGCTATGCACAGTAATTTGTCATTCATTGACCTCTTGAATTGGTTCTTCTAGAAACGAGGCCATATATTTGTGAAAAAATCGAAGTCATAAAATCAAGCTACGTCTGAAAATAAAACCAAAATTCTTAACAAAAACAACTACCTGAAGTGTTATCCAAAACACGTCCGAAGCCGACGAAGGTAAGGTAGCGCATGCCCTGTGGTGAGCCACGCGCAATCTCCTGTGTTCCCGCAGTGAACAGAGCGAATAGAATGACAGCTCCATGCGAAGGAATATGTAATATTGTATTTTGTGTCATTATTGTGCTTATTGAAAACAGTGGATAATATTCTGAGGCGCTATTATAATAAAAAAATTCTAAGTTTCATGATTAAAACTGTTTTAATGGTATACGGGTATGGAATTGTGTAGGCCTATCATCATCTTCCCTAATCAAGTCTGATGTCTGCACGAAGTTCTGGCATAAGCCTTGCCACACTTACCCCGTTGCGGTGGTCAGACAAAGATCAAAGCAAATTTAAAAAACGAAGAAGCCAATCAAATACATCAGCCACTTTCCAAACAATGTAACGCCTCTGCAGAAATATTATGGTAAACAGCAGAGACAGACAATATTCTTTTTGATCACTGGCCCTAATTATGCGTCTTCTTGATTGTCTGTCACAGCAGCATGATGAAAATTTTCCGCACTTTGTTTTTAATGGGATTTTACTGTATTTCAATGTTTGGATCTATTGCAGAGTAATATACGGCAAGATGGTTACTGGCTGCTATTCATTGCCGATTACTCGTATTAGGGACAAGTCCTGCTTGTTTGACTACAAATATGGCCAAAGTATGACAATGTGTGGAATAGAGTTTCACGTCAGGACACACTTTGTCTCGAGAAGTTGGCCTATCATGGTCAAAACACTTTCATGTTAAACGGTAGCCTAGTTGAGCGGTCTGAAACAAACATACAGTTGCTTGGAGGATCCAGTTTTATAACCCCAATGTTTCATTTCATTGCCCGCGGCCGAGGCTTAGTGGTTAGCGTGTGAGCTTATTAATCCTACTTCGATGTACTGTTCACAGGATCGGGTCCGTCTGTCGACCTTCAAGTATATAATTGAGTCAGATGATGTGGCTCTGGCAATCGCGGGGGTGGTTTTTACGAGGTTTCGACGATTTGTTAACAGTTTGTCACAAATCATAGCTGATTCAACAATAGAGTGACCACGACTTCGCAATCGTCAATCCATCGCAATTCGGGAATTCCGATTAATAATATCCTTCTGTAGTGATATCAAAGTGTATTTGTGACATCAGAACCCTAAAACGGGGAATTAAATCTTTCAAAAATATTGTTTGTAAATTCCATTAAATTGATTTGCCTGGTTTGGGTCATTTTTTTCCCCTCAGTTAATTGTGATAATTTTGTCATCGATTATAAAGATAACTCAGAATGCACTGTTAACAGCAACATGATCAACCTTTAATGTATCAAGGCGCAGTTTCACGATACGAGTTTAAGTAATGATTTCAGGCGATTCCCCTTATTTGAGGAGTTCTGACTGGTCCACTGTTTCGTATTTTTTCTGGACCAATGAAAATGCCACGAATTAGGGGAATCCCCTCGAGTCGCAACTAGAAATCGTACCGGGAGGATGAGCTTGAACGAGCTACGAAGACTTATGCGTTAGTACAATAAAACTCACAATAAAGCAAAATCTACTAAGTTGACCCACCATTAGTACACATTTAGAGGCAGCCAGGCAGGAGTATTCAGCCAGATTAGAACATAAAGCTAATTTGCCTGATTTTACCTTTACCTTTAGGTGGGGGGTGGTTAAAAGCTATACAAAACATGGCGGCAAAAGCCAAGCCGCCCATATGGTTTATAATGGAAAAAACATTATCGATCATAATATATTGACAGATGTGTTTAATGGCCATTTTGTGGGTGGCTAATAATAATGAAATTGAGCTTCGTAATCTACCTGAAATTAGCTCATATCAGCAGATAAAATTGTTGTTGATGCAGAATTTGCGAAACACATACTACTGTAAATCACTTCCAATTTCGTCCATAATATGGCTACTTTAAAAGTTATTTTAAGGACTAAGATATGGTTCCTGGGAAACAAATTTAT
>JAQQZZ010112240.1:0-15294 GCA_030265115.1 Mopalia vespertina | reverse complement strand
CCCCTTCCCTCTTTCCCTCTTTCCTATCTCCACCCCCATGTACTGACTGCCATTAACAGATTGCCTTTTGAATTTATAGAATCAACCAAATATAAGCCTTGAAGTTACTAAGTTTTTTCTTTAGCTGGGCACCCCGGTTTAGGAAAATGTGATTGTCGTCGTTCTACTCAATTTTAATATGGGAGGAGAAATCTGTGGGAATGATTGATTCGTGTTTTACGCCGTGCTCAAAAGTGGCTCATTTATATGACAGCGATGTATCCCAACAATAACTGACACCAGCACAACCACAGATGGATTGAATCAGAGAGCTGGTTTGCAAATAAAACATCGGGCTAATTTTATGACCATCTCAAGCAAATTACAGATGGATCCCTACCAAAGCACACACATGTATTTTCAAGGTTCCTTTCCCACTTCACTTGAAAATAACTGGATCGCAAAAGTGGACTGTAGCATAGACAGTGTTCCAACCAAACCTGTCCAGATCAAACAGACCTCTCAATATGTCTACCAAATATGTAGTCAAAACTCACCACCCGTGTACGGCCTGTAGTTTATCTCAACTATATAATATTTTGAACTATTGTTCATTTCTTGGATTTGATGCTGCCGTACCTAAGGTTATTTCACTCATGACGGCGTGCCAGCTCACATGAAACCATTATGTACACCACTGGCAAAATACAAGACTTAATATAAATAAATCGCAAACAATAAGGCTTCGTGGCTCTTGGATTAAACTGCACCAGAACAACTCCCCCGAATTGCCCGTTGCCCTTTTTGTATGGATAGACAAATGCATATAATAGTATTTTCGTTATTTTGGGATAACACTTTTTTAGTTTGAATCGATTACTGTTAAGAAAATTTTGCATGTTGAAACACGTCCGGGAATCGAACCCAGGACACTCCGAGTTAGGCACAGAATCGCCAGGAGTAAATGCTGGCCATTTAGACCACTCAGCCATCCGGCCTTCTACTGAGTGGTCTAGGTGGCCTGCATTTATTGCTGGCGATTCGATGCCTAGCTCTGAGGGTCGTGGGTTCGATTCCCGGATGGGTTTCAACCTGCAAAATTTTCTGACTTGGAATCTGTTCAAACTAAGAAAGTGTTATCCCAAAATAACGAAAATACTGTTAATCTTCACTTTCTAAAAAGACACTAAAATTACTTAAATCCATATAATATCAACCTACTTAGCGACGCATTCAAAAAACAAATAGATCGTATTGTTACGGCAGACGAAACGCGTTTTGTCATGTTGCAAATAACTTAACATTTGTTATGACAGAAAATGATGATAAAAACAACACCTGTACAATTATGCATATGGTAACATTTCAACAGTTTGAGTCCGACCTGGCAAAGTACGATTTGCTTGTTGATAACGTGGAGTTGTGCAGGAGATGAAACGGGTGATGAGGCAATTTGTGTGCATTTGGAGAGTAATGTGCGTCCCATCAAACGTCCAACAAGATTGGATCTATGGTAAAAAGCTATTTTACTGGTAGAAGGCCCGATTCACATTGATGACACTCGCACAAGGGGTCAACAAATTCATGCAATTTACGGAAATATATAAAATACTTGCAACAAGGGAACCATAAAGAAAACACTTCTTTTTGTCCATGTGTAGTTCTTTGTTTCTGTCCGGATGAACTGGTTGTTGTGTGATTAGCTATTCTCAAATGATTATACCCAAGAGTGAAATGAAATCCACATTTAGACATTGTTGTGATTGCCCTTGCTGATCCATCACGGATAGGTCTTACATGTTATATTCAAATAGTGACGGGGCCATGACTTAGTGGTTAACGTGTGCTTTCACGGAATCGAGTCCGTCTGTCCACCATCAGGTATATGATTGAGTCAGACGATGTGGCTCCGGCAAGCGCGGGGGGGAGGGGGGAGGGGGGGACGAAATTTCGTCCCGGTTTTCTACCGTAATTGGTCACGGAACAGTGTGAAGTGGACAATGCGTCGTCATATAAGAGAAATACAATTGAATACAACATTAAACCACAACCAAACAAACTAACAAATCAAATAATGACGTCAAGCACACCTACGATATATGACCGCTCATTCCGTGAACATAAAGTGTGTCTGACAGATGATTAGGGCGATATCCATTCTTGATATCGTCTCACGTGTTCGGTACACCTAACATCCGTCCTGGCTACTCCCATGTTCCCCTATCTCGTGTCACGACAGGCAATAGCTATTCAATACGTTAAACTATCGTAACACATCTATACAACTATTCTAACTGATCTACTGCATCAGTAAAACACGAACAACTAAAACAGTGAATGTAATACCACATTAAAAAACAGTACATGCAATATATATCTACATGTATATACACAATAACGATGTATTTGGAATATGGATAGACTTCACACAACTTTAGCATAATTACATATGAGTCAATTAAATTAACCATCGATGTGGACTGATCTAGATTTCCCCACTCGGAGTGGACGCAATTGAAAAGTTTATCCAGAACAGATGTAATAAAGGAGTATTTAGCAAAACGGATCTGACCGGGTCGTGACAATGTAACTGTGTACATATCGGATGAAACAAAGTTTACTAGTCTGTGCTTGGTCTTAAAAATAGGTTTATAGCATTCTGTAAATTTCTAGAATTACAGACATAAAGACGTACAGGACATACCTACATCAAGTTGAGTCGGCTTCAATACACTTGACTTTACGAGGCAGACAGCGTGTATATAACCTTCATTGAATTTATTGGGTAATCCTATGGGAATACTTCAATCGGTGATAACCTATGTTCTTAGACAGTGTGTCTCTGTGAACAAACTTTTATTATCGATTAAAATGAGCGAGACCTTAGTGTATTTGCAAAGCCACACATGGACCACAATACTCAAAATACCAAGCATATTTACTTACACGGAAACAGTTGTACTTCGATTCTAAATTAAATCATGTCTCGTGTTTTATTTTCAACGTTAACCTCTGGTTAGCGTTCCAGTTAACACCTGTCATTGTGTAACGAACGTATTAGGATCTCGTTATAACAAGTGAGTGCAGGCATTAAACAAATTTAACTACTTATAGTGGTTTTATAGGGGAGATCTCCGGGACCTTTGTCTCCAAAGTTCCTGGTTTCATAAGGCCCAAATGCGAAGAGAAATAGGATGTGAAAACTACACTCGACGAAAACTTTATGGAAATAAGTTTTATTTTCAAATTTATCTACTCATTTGACCATTTCAGCATTTGCTGTATGAAAAGATATTTGCCTGCGATGAAAACTGCTTCTGGTCAGGCTATTCAAGGAAAAGGTGATTAACCTTGAAATGACGTCACATAATGCAATTTTAAAATATCGCGAACTTAATTTGGAAGAAATCAAATATGGTAAAAACACAAATATCAAAGTATGCGTTATTCGTAGAGGTGAAATATCCCCCCAAAACACACTCGACACAATTTTCATGTTTGTATGTGTTTCAAATATATCAATAAAAAAATATTACATGTCTTTGCAGCCACAATGTGAGTATGGGGTGGTGTATACGGAATCTGAACGACTGTGGCCGTGACTCAGTGATTAAAGTATAGACTAATACTCATCCTCTTCGGTGTCCCTCGTCCTGCCGTTGGGAAACTGCCCACAGTCTCAGCCGCTTCGTCCACACATAAAATACACTATTAAATACCAATAAACTATAGGTATTCCAAACGAACTAGTCGCTAGTCTGGTACATGGTATAGAATTAAATACCAAACTATGCACCTACAGAACTTTATGTTGATTCCCTTTGAGTCTGTTGGCATACACCGCAATATATAACGAACAGATAATATGTTTATTGTTTCTGGATTTTCCATGTATTAGTCTGGTGTATTCCCTTCCGAGTTTTAAATATCTGTGAATGTCTCTTGTCGAGAAGAATCTGAAATTAGATATGTTATCAAAGGACAGTAACCTCATTATTAGTGAGTAAATAATGTGTCTGTCCGTCTAAATAATGTCCCTTGATGCAAAACTTTTCAGAAAGTTTTTGTTAAGATCAGTTATTATGCTCTAACGTACTTTGTCGGAGCTTTAGCTTCCAGTATACATGCTGTTGAACAGTATGATCATATCTTTAATGTAGACAAACCCAAATAGTTCCCTTACATTTAGATGCACTGTACACAAGAACTGTAGTGTTTAACAGATGATTTTCTAACTTCATCAGTTGGTTTATCTAAGACATTTAAATGAGCAAAATGCCGAAAAATAGGAATTCATGTTCCAAAGACTCTCAGTTTAAACGAGAAGAACATTCACGAAGAACCGTGACGCATTTCTGCTTTTTTCCCTTGGTGATGATTTCGATTGCCAATGGCGTCCTAACACTAATATGAAGATATGTAATCACATTTTGAAAGCACAACAGGTGATGATGATATGTCACATGGTGAATTCAAGCTTTAAAACTAAAACACGTATGTCTGGTCTGTCGTGTAGACCTAGTGTGTTGATACCATACACCACATGAAGAATTGCAGTGAAGAGCCAAAAACTGTCTGATTGAAATGAAAGACATCAAAACAGTGTCGGCACACTGACTTATATTGTGCAGTGAAAATTATTATTCAATAATAGTAATCACAATGTTTGAGAAATCACAAAATCAGTCAATTTAGAAAGTTTTTTTTACATTTTCCTTTTTGATTGGCGATAATAATGGCTTTCGTAGCATTTTGGACAGAAAATGTATGTTTTTTTGTTTTGTTTTAGTTTTAATAACATCACTGTTCTGTGGCAATATCTCATCCGTTTACAAAGTTGTAATTATTATGCGTTGCTTTTTCCAAACTGCAGCAATTTGGAATTAAAGTTAGTATTTTCTTCTTGACGCTTTCTCCAATATTAAATTCAACGTTATTTTTCTTGGTATGAATATTTTTTTATATTAAAATCCATTGTTTTCTTTGTTTAGCTAGTGGATTTTTTGTATTAATCTGTGTTAATCTCGGGTATTGTCTGATTTCAAGCGAGTAAAGTCATTGCCAAAATTCCATACAGTTTGGAATTAAAACAATTTGATATAGTCGAACATGTGGGCCTTCTGCTATAACTGGAAAGAGGATATCTTGCAAACTCAGGAGCAAATATAACATATTGATAGAGAGAATAACCTAATAAGTATACACATCTTTTTTGTAGGTGGACTATGTATTATCAAGGCAATACACGGAATCAATCAGATCTTAATAAAAAAGATATATCTCTTTCTCCATACACTTATTATATCCAATATTATCTCAAGCGGGCTGTGCAGAAATTGAATCGTCTAACCAAATTGTTTCTTACGCCTGATGGCACTTTATTAAGTGGGTCTAGAAGAAGTGTTGAGCTAATGTTGCTTCTGGTGTTTTCAGAATAGAAATATACATGCCAAAAACACGCCGATCGCGAATCTAGTTTCGCACGGAATAGCTCCCAGGCTGACAGGCCTATGTGTGGATCGCGTACATGGGAAGGTATCAATCAAGAGAAGACGCGAGACCCATTGTAAGCTTCGTAATTCACTCAGCCCTTGATGGAACGATGTCCGGCAGATCAAGGAGCCAGTCAAGCTCAGAGAGACGGCTTTGGTCGCTAGAGACATTGATCACCAGCGGTGCTTCTGCTAGAGCCGCTGTCGATCAGCTGAGCGCGTTCCGGCCAAAGGCGAGAGCAGGTGTGTGCGAATAACCATAGCTGACCACCGCGTCAGGATGACGGTACGTCCTGATTGAATTCCAGGAATTGCACAATTCCAGAGAGAAGACTAACGGAATTATAAGTGGAAGTAAAGCAGTGTCACGCAAACTCCTATTAGTCTCCCGTTGATATATTTCAGTGTTAACAGAAACTTTTTATATCCAGTGGCGTTTAATTTGGATAATGAACAACTGTTTACAGGCGAGTTCTCCATGTCCCCACTTCATATTCATTCACAGTTTACTACAAAGTGCTTCTTAGCAGGTGGTCACTTTCAGTCCTGTAAAGTACTTTCATATAGTGGTATTTTGTGCGACTCATTCTTGTCACCGCTTGGTGGGAATATAGTGCATTATCTTAGGGGCTTGTAAAATGATATTTAATATTGGCCAGTCCTGATTGGAAGACTTTGCGTGCAAGAAACCAGAGTTTAAAACAGGAAGACAGCTGTATGCCTGTTCTGTTGTATGGCTAGCGGAATACATTGGATTAAAGGCGACCCCGAGGTGTGAGATATGCGGTATGTGCTCAATTAGCCCACTCAGGTCTTTACCGGATTCCAAACTGCTGACAATGATCGTTAGAGACCAGTAACTGTGGATGATTGCGCCATAGCAGGCCATCTAATCAGATCGTGTCCGCGACACGGATCCTCAGCGACTTGATTTACTGTTGAGCGAAGGAGGAGTAGAATGCCCAAACGTCTTCCAGAAATAAGGTATCTAACTAATGACCAACCTGGTCATCAACGGAGTTAAACTTCCTACCAGACATGAATTTTATTTGACTATAAAAGTGTGGCCAAATAAATAATGGCCGATAAAGTAGCGTGTATGCGGGGGTATTGCATGCGTGGTGCATTCTCCGCAAATGCACTCGCCGTGCTTATTTATATCTGGATCGTGTTCATATGTATGTTGCAAGTGGACTTTATTTCGTGTAAAAAGAATGCAAAATATCGTGGTTTGTCTAAAGAGAAACCGTTTGTTATGCGAGGCCGCTACGGAAATTACACCTGGCCTGAACGTGAATTGTCAGCTAAAATTGATGGTGATATCATGATAGGTGCTCTTCATATGATCCACGAGAGAAGTGAGGATAAAATATGTGGTCCCATCATGCCACAGGGTGGAATACAAGCATTGGAAGTAATGTTATACACTCTGGATTATATCAACAAAAACACGAGCATTCTGCCAGGTATACAGCTCGGCGTTCTTGCAAAAGACGACTGTGACCGGGACATTTACGGGTTAGAGCAGTCCGTGGATTTCATAAGGGGTAAGTAACATTTCCGCCTTATGATTCACATTTATTTGGAATACGGCTGCTAGTCGCTCTCTATTCCTGATACTTCCACCGTTATTGCTTTCCTAAAGGCCATGTATTTGGAGTATAATTGCACTGTGCTAGTCTGTTTTCAACCAGGTTAGTACCTGTACCATCTAGGCTACTAACGTAATATCATCTTCCATACAATTATGTCTTTTGGGGAATTTTCCGATGATTTATTTTTTTAATTAACAATGCACAAAGTATTAACATCATTCATATAACTTCCGACGCCCGGCACTGGGCGAGTAGCGATTGTGACAAAGTAATGAACCAACTATACAAACAAATACTGTCTAAAATATTATTGACATTCGAGGTAATACCATACTAGAAAAGTCATTGTCCCATGATATTGATTGGAATACGATATGTTTGCTTGTGTATATTGTTCACGCGTTTGACAAAGGTCCACGTGAACGGAAATATGCTTGGAAGAATAACATCAATGAGTAACTATCTATTTTTCTGCTTCATTTAATCGACGTAGGTCACTAGCAAAGGCAATTGAACTTAACCTTTGAATGAAGTTAATGGATGCACGTCGCGAGTTTCAGCTGGTTGTAGTATTGATGTGAATAAACAGAAAGCAACGACTCGGTATATAAACAGCTAAACTGTGCTGATCAAATGCAAACGCAACCAAACAGATTATGCAGTATTTAAAAAAAATTGTTTAGCCCAATTTGAACCTGATTGTAATTAGATAATCAATGCGTATGTTGATACTCTGTGGTTTACAGCGTTTTTTGCCTGATCTTCCCTGACTAATAGAACTACAGCATGCTACAGAATTAATCGCGACTTTGACATTCCAGTCGCATTTAGAGTTGGACAGTTTTTCCAGAGCTAAAAATCATTTTTTTTAAGCAGGACGCGTGAAAAAATGTAGATTTATTTCCTGTGTCTATTAGTTAGGATTGATTACATTCGTTTAAAAGCATCATCAATTAGGATCGGATCGCAAGAGTTTTACCAGAGACTTGGAGACAGAGAGGTTTGCGCTATACGATTGGCAAACACTGTTATCTACTCTGTTAAACCTTTATCGCTGACCGACAACCTTATGTTAGTGATCACCTGGGCCACGTAGATGGAACAAAGTCAATGTGTGACATAAATGTGCACTATTGGCTTTATTATCATTTATTCTAGGTAAAACGTCACGTGACGTTAAAGACAACACGTTGGCTGATTGCCTGTAGATGACAAGTTACGCGAGAGAGTGTGTGAAAAGTATTGAGTGCTAGAACTTAATATACACATTGCTATACATTCATCGAGCCGCAGAACCTGTGGCTGCTTGGCATCATGCAGTAAAGTTTCTTATATCTTTTATAAGTATATCATATGCTAAAGAATAACACAGTTAAAGGTAAACTTATCACGCAAATAAATGAGTCGATTTATCAAATAGCTTCTAATCAACCAACCAGTCTCAATGGTTGGTATTTTAACGATGAGAGGCACACATTTACCATTGGTCGCAAACTGGCTTCTGGGGAATTAAACTGAATGTTAATATGGTTCATCGAAAGAGTGCTTATGTTTGTTGTAACGGCGCATAACGCTAGCGGCTATAAACCTAAATAGACATTCATTTTATTTATCCCATACAAATTTAATAACCCATTATTTATTGTTTGCTATGATTTATTTGTGTTTCTGTTCAAAGGCTCCACGTTGCAATGTAAAAAAACAAAACATATTAAAGTTTTGCCTCCCACATCCCAGCATGAGTAGACACAGAAAGACATTTATAGTATATGATGTATTTTGAAAAGGTTTTAGTTTCTTCTTATTTTTCACATGGCTTTTTTTCAAAGACAAGACAGTGTTAAAGACATCTATAGACGGAGCTGCGTAATTTTATAGCATGAGTTACAGAGATACACTTCAGAAATACAGAAATAAATATACACAAATGATCAAGACCTCCGAGTTCATAGTTTTTATTTTAAAACACGAAGCAAAACAAAAACCGTGCCTCGGTTGTCGTAACCAACTATCGCTATAAAAATAAACATATGGAAACGTATAAACAAGCTTATAAGTAAGCGGAAGCCAGTTGTCATGATTCGGCGGGAAATACATCACAATTGTCGATTTAATAATGATAAGAAGAAAAAAAAATCGAAAGATCCAAAACATTGACAGATTGCTATCGGAAACATGCCTTGATAACTACATATTTGTCAGGTATTTTCTCCAACCATGTACTTTCGTGGCTTTGTTGATAGATTGTGAAGCGGTACCTGGTATTGTAGCACTTGGACGAACGTCAGCTTTCCAATTTAGACAGGCCTTAGTGGTGGTTAATTCGTTTATGACAAAATGAGCGGGAACTAGTGGTCGCATTATCACTAATCTCAATCATCCTCGGTTAATCTTATTACTACAGTATTGCAATTACCCTAATTCAGGCTAGCGGATCGATAAGGTAGTAGTCAGCTAGCTTTAAATACGTTGTAGTTTAAATATATCCATTAGCTCTCAGCATCTAGAAACGCTGGCTACATCTGACCATTACAGCGATCCAAATGACGACCAAGATCGTCAAATCGTAATCGCGAAATTCACTAACTCAGTCAGGTTGAGTCATCACCCATAGTTTTTTGTATGATTTACATATTTGGACCGATGTTATATTCTTAAATGATGTTTCGTTTACAAATTCGATTGAAGCATTGATGCCGTGTCATGTATTTAAATTCAGAATTGTGATTTCAAAAGGCTTTTGTGGGACATGTTAAACTATTTATATATTTTATCCTAGATCTGTAATATTCGAATGTAGTAAACCAGACTTATCCTAGATCTGTAATATTCGAATGTAGTAAACCAGATTTGTCCTATATCTGTAATATTCGAATGTAGTAAACCATACTTGTCCTATAGCTGTACTATTCGAATGTAGTAAACCAGACTTGTCCTAGACCTGTAATATTCGAATGTAGTAAACCATATTTGTCCTGGATCTGTAATATTGGAATGTCGTAAACCAGACTTGTTTTAGATCTGTAATATTCGAATGTAGTACACCAGATTTGTCCTAGATCTGTAATATTCGAACGTAGTAAACCAGATTTGTCCTATATCTGTACTATTCGAATGTAGTAAACCAGACTTGTCCTATAACTGTACTATTCGAATGTAGTAAACCAGACTTGTCCTAGACCTGTAATATTCGAATGTAGTAAACCAGATTTGTCCTGGATCTGTAATATTCGAATGTCGTAAACCAGACTTGTTCTAGATCTGTAATATTCGAAGGTAGTACACCAGATTTGTCCTAGATCTGTAATATTCGAATGTAGTAAACCAGATGGTAAGCCCGGATAACGTCACATAGTCAAATCATATTGTTAAAGCCTTCTATTAGGACAGTCTATGCATTCAATTTAATTGCCGACTGCATATTTTAATGTTTAACAAAACGGGTTTGTTTGATTGTTTGTTGAGGTTTAACATCGTACTCAAGGGTATTTCACTTATCTGACGACGTGCCAGCCCAAACCGTCTTGCCAGCACAAACAAAGACAAGACGGGACAAATACTGGACAATAACAGGACGCAATACAGACACCACAAACAAATGGGCTTCCTGTACCCTCTGAGAGCACCAGGGCAATATGAAGCTCCCTCCAACCACTCCCTAACAAAATGGGGGTCATCGGTTTTGTTTTTAGGAAATACGTGGATGGATCAAAGGATCAAAAGGCAATGCTGTAGTGACCTCTCTGACATGCGTTATTGTATCATTCAGACTTTACTAAAATAATAAAAAGGCAATGCTGTATTGACCTCTCTGACATGCGTTATTGTATCATTCATACTTTACTAAAATAACAAAAAGGCAATGCTGTATTGACCTCTCTGACATGCGTTATTGTATCATTCAGACTTTACTAAAATAACAAAAAGGCAATGCTGTATTGACCTCTCTGACATGCGTTTTTGTATCATTCAGACTTTACTAAAATAATAAAAAGGCAATGCTGTATTGACCTCCATGGCATACGTTATTGTATCATTCAGACTTTACTAAAATAATAGAAAGGCAATGCTGTATTGACCTCTATGGCATACGTTATTGTATCATTCAGACTTTACTAAAATAATAGAAAGGCAATGCTGTATTGACCTATGCATGTGACATGCGTTATTGTATCATTCAGACTATTCATGTAGTAACGATATCTTTTTTTGCCACAGAATAATTATATGCTTACATCTAATAAGGTTTGCGCTGGGACAGATAAGAACAATGAATAATACAATTTTGAAAGCCATTTTGAAATCCGAAATTTCCGTGCGTATCTATAAATGGAGTTGAATTATTAGCCACGCGTTACTAAGCACAGCTGACTCAGCCGTTTGCTTACTGAATATTAAGCATTTATCAAATGACGTTCGTACAGAAAATTATTGTACAACAATGAGCCTGAATTCGAGCCCCAGCACATATTTGTTTGATTATTCGTCTGATAAAATGTTCTGGAGTTGACACCCTTGTGATGTAGAAATGGTGGTATAAAGAGTTGGCGGGTACAGTTTGAAAGAGAACTCCCCCTTATCAAAGTTAATCAATACCCACTGATACGGTATGTGAGCACCGGTGACGTGTCCCGGACTCACCACATCAATCAGTTCCCAAAACAGAAATCTATTACACAAGAAAGGATAGCTGCCCAGGGTCCTTTAGACACATTTGTTTAATGTGATTTATTGCCTTTTCTAGAATTCTATTACGTTTGGAATTAACCCAAGATAAACGCTATTTGTTACTGAATATGTACCCAGGAAATATTATCAAATATATACAGAATTGCGCAATAAAAATGGAAATTGCATCCACATATTGATTGATATAATCTACTGCCTTGATGAAATACAAATCTGTGTGTTTTAATTTGGCTGACAGCGGATCCAGATCTAATTATCTCACAAGTTCGTCATGCACTGTGCTGATTAATAGGTAGTGTCTGCGAACATCCCGGTCAAAAAGCCTAAAGTATTACAATATTTTATGACAAGATTTGTTAAAAAGTTAGCCTATGAGATATACACTACTGTTTTTACGACACTAATATTGTAGATCACAATTCGTGAGACACTTTAATAATAATTGGGGAAATATGATAACGCGAACTAATTGATCAAGTAAATCAAAGTCTGCCAGGTTAATCGATGTATTAGGTATCTCTCATCAAGTAATTCATTTACTATTGATTTGTGTTAGCCGTTTGTATAGAGCACATTGGCGTATTTAGCTCTATTGCAGTTTTACGACAGGAGCATTTGCGAATGGAAAGCATTACTATTTCGTATCCGGTCCGTGGTACATCAAAGAAAGCATATTGGACTTTATGTGTATTCGGGGCAATATAAATGACCTGAGTTTTGTGTCAATATACATGTATTTGGATGGGAAGACTGTTCTTACAGTGGGCATATTTGGCCTAACTAATACCAACCAAGACTATTTACACTATTTACACAATTTACACTATTTACACAATACATTACTAGTGTACCTTTCGTCGATACAGAATGAAATGGTTGTAAATACCTCATTGCCACTCGAGCAATTGAGGATTAAAGTGCAATGTTGGCTTTTCACACACTGTCTCGCGTTACTTGTGTTGTACAGGCAGTCAGCCATCGTGTTATCTTTAATGTCACGTGATGCTTAGCGCCCAGACTACATACATGATAATAAAGCCAATGGTGCACTTTAACGGTTTTCGCCGGGCAGTTTTGCTCTTCGTGTCGCAATTTAGAAAACGTTTAGATCGTCCAAAATAGTTACCAAGTACACAGTGCATGTTTTTTAGCTTTGAAATGAGAGTAATGGTCTTACAGTATCGATTCTTATTCAAACGCTCGTCGATCGTAATATTTTAGTGACGTTCTCTACCCATAGTTGGGGCATTCGTTTAATTTATCCCGTTGGGAAACTCTCTATAGTATTAATACTTAGATGTGTTTGTGATTTCTCGAAAAAACCCATTTGTATCATCACAATGTTTCACAGGTTATTCGCAGCCCACCTAGTAGATAAAGCATTACATAAATTAGTCCTGTAGAAATGACAGTGAGGAGCTCCCCTTACAGTCATGGGGTAAAACAACCCCGCCATCACTGACTATACAAATTGTGCCAAGTTCCGTGCAAGCAAAACCATTCAAATAAGGATAATTCCAATGACAATATCATATTTATTCCCTCTATCTATCTGGTGGGCTTACTTGATATGTCGAATAAACGAGATGTACGCCACTTTTATTTATCCACTCGAGTCCGTAACTCAGCTCGAGATCCGCAATTACTTCGCCTTGTTGAATTTACGCACAAGCGTGTTTATCAAGCTGTTTGAAGTCGTACTTTTATGCACTTTGCATCAATAAGCCTACTGCATGATATATCTTTAAACAGATACAGTATGACCACATGCATGTGACGACAATGATGCCCCCTGGTACCCTATTCTCGCTTTATAAAAAAAGTTTGGTACAAGACATACAACCATCCATCGCTAACAATGACAGCTTAAGAAGTCATGTGTCTGGTGTTTGGCAACTCGCAAATGTATGAGCACGAGCGACGATTGTTTAAATGTACGAATTCGGACAGCGTGCGAAATAAACATTAAATTAAAATACGCGCGTACATCCAGCAAGGTGAGGTATTTGCGGATTTAGTGCTGAGCGACCGATTGGAAGGGTGAACATCTGGTTTAAGCAATGTTAGGTGCAATGTTTATAATTAATGATGGGGTTGTTGAACCCCATGGCTGCAAGTGGCCTCCTGAATGTCCTGTTTACAGGGCTAGACAGAAATGTACTAAATTGGCTGTAAACATCAAACAAATTGATACCAGACGACAGGATGTAGTTACTCTTCATTCTTGTATCTAAAACAGTGCTTGTTTGGACAGATTATCAGTCCGTCGTAGTTGTTCAAGTTGAAGGGAGGCACGTTTTGGTAATAAAAGAGGAAAATTATGAACTGAATATAGACCTCATAATTCAAGCATACATGTAATTGCACGTGTGGTCAAACAAAAACAAAACAAAACAAACACACAACCACACACAAAAACACAGTGCATTACGTTATGAAATATTTCTAAATTTAGTTGCCATACAAAATACACAAAAATACAGTGCATTACGTTGAGGAATATGTTCAACATTTCGTTGCCATACTATTAGTGAACCGTTTGAGCTACTTCCGTCAGTAGATCAATAAGTCGATGAAGAGGAATGCTTGCAGACTTGCAGTAGTGGAATATAACGACCAAAAAAATAAGAGTCAAGGGTGTTCCTCACATACGGAGAGCATATTGTGGGTGTCTGTCTGTTGACTGGATAGCTACTCTACATTGTGCTGCAGTACAGTTGACGGGTACCAGGTATTATAAAGCCTGGGCCCACAGTTTTCCCATTGGTATTGAAAGGTATTAACTGTGGTTAATTCATTTATGACAAAATGAACAAGTACTGCTGCACGCACTATCCTTAATCCCAGTCATTCTCACTTAATCTTGTTACTGCTGTACTGCAATTACCTAAATACACATCATTCGATTGATCGGCTCGAGTTTGACGCCCACTTAAAGCAAGTACATTGTATTCTTTGTTAAGATGAAATGTATTTCAGAAAAGTTCATCAACAAAACCTGTATCGGAAAGAATTTTAAGAAAGAATCAACAAATACCGCACCAATTGGGTGTAGTGGTACTCTGTCTCCGAATGTCAATATTACGTTACATTCAAGACGTCTATTTTTTATATAGATTCCAAATACAGGGTCTAGATTACTAAAGCAATTTGCAGGCTTTGATATTGTAGTCTTTGTCATGATGTTATGCCGTTGGCACTTTCATGAAAATAAACAACTAACTATAGAAACTTCATAGCATTGAGCAACCGTCAGTCGATCAGGACGTTCCTCGGACTGTGAAGATAGCGGGTTGATATTGATGGACGATTAGTGTGTGCTATGCCCTTCGATATTTCACTCATCTGAGCGCGATGTATTCACCAAGATTGAAAAGCAATAACGATATGGTGTAGTGTTGTATATGAAACCCAGTTGGTTTGTTTGATTGGGGGTTTGACGCCGTAGGGGTCTACTTAAGGCTATTTCACTCATATGACAAGCGTACCCGCCCAATGGGTTATGGTTCTCTCTCCCCCCCCCCCCCCTCGACGCCACT
>JAQQZZ010112229.1:0-15295 GCA_030265115.1 Mopalia vespertina | reverse complement strand
TCAATGAAGTTTGTGTTTTAAAGCACTTTCGCTTTATTTTTCACAAAGGCACATTTATGTATTTAAAAAATCAGCCAGTCAGGGGAAAATACAAATGTTAGCTTACCTGACAAAATTTTAGAGGACCGATTTTTAGGTTATGCCGGAAAAGATTACAGCACAGTCCTGCTAGCACAACTAAGATGTGAAATGTTTCTATACTGTTGGAAAGTTAATTTTCCTCCAGTACTAAGTAAAGACAGCATTGCTACTGTTTAAACAAACTGCCCTTAGCCAGAGGGCACCCTTAGGAAGAGGCCAGAGACTTACAGGAGTTGAAATTCTACTTACAATATAGTTCTTGTAGGAGTGTTTGTTGTTTAGCTGCGATAATATCTGGATTCCACCTTTCCAACCGTCTCCTATGACGACTAGTCGATGACGCACAGCGCTGCAGTTTACGCCTGTCACACAAACAAATTTTGCTTACAATTAAACAGCGAAACAGAAAAAAAACCCATTGTTGGCATAGACTAAAAGACTAAAATGATTTTATCTAGATTAATTGATTAGTGTTTTGCACCAAGCTTAAGGGTATTTCACTTTCAGACCATACTGGTGGTGTATTTTAACAGTAAATGATTTGCACAAACATAAAATGTAAAGCGTTCTGAATTTTTGGAAAAGTAATCTTCCTCCAGGGCTAAGTGACTATAGCATTGCTATGCTCCAATCAAACTGTCCTTGGTCAGAGGCATTATAGCTAGATTTCACCCCTCTCTCCAATGAAAACCAGACGATTAGATATAAATAATGACACAAATTATATAACAAAGAGAAGAAACATGCCCAATAAGACCCAAGAACAGGGTCAATGAGGTCCTGTAATTTGGGAAATTTCAGACTGAAAATGTTTATGTTGTAACTAAGGCAGTAACTATTTAACTGACTCTCTGAAAAAGAACTTTGTTGGCAACCAATGAAAAGTCTGTATGTAGATTTACACTCGAAACAAGGATTTTAATTGGATATTTTAAAATAAACCCTGTTCTGGACATTTATTTAACAGAGTATAAAGTAGGATTTATTTATAGCTGATAATTAGTACAGGTGAGTGAGTCTGCATCATACTTGTTGATATAATATACCTTGGAATATTTGTTTATTATCAGTAAAATATCACATAACAACCTGTGTTATGGGGCTTTAGGTGTAAAAATAAACAAAATTAGAGGAGAAAATGATATGTCACAAACCTGTAATATGTCCTCCATGCTAGCTGAATGATAAGTGCTGCAATTTGTCTTCTGTACTCCAGTTCCACAGATTGTTTTCTAGAGTTAACTCCCTTAGAAGAACTCTCCACCTCCCTAGCTTTACCACTGAAAACACATTGGAGAATCAAATCTGATTTTATTTTATATTTCTAAAAAAGCAATCACACTGGCACACGGATGTAGATTAATTAAAATTGATAAATCATCTTAAATGTTCTAGTATTTTATATGTTTAGTAATAGATCTCAGCTTGATGAATGACTCCACCTTGTAAGTACAATTACATAAAATAATGATGGCATTGCAGCATCTGTGTGCAAATACAGAATCTAGACAAAGTTGTTTGTTTGAAGCCTTACTCAAGATTATTCCACTCAGAATTGCCTATTAGCCATCCTGTTACCAGGGCTACAGGAAGCTTCCTCCCAACCACCCACCTGTCAAGCCAAGACATCTTACAAAACAGTTGTGCAGATTAACAGTGACTCTACCATTACCATAGCCACCACCATTGCCAGAGCCACATCATGTGATTCCCTCACATATTAAAATTCAATAAATGGACTAGAATCAATAAGTAGTACATCGAAGTATGATCAGTAAGCCGACACGCTAACCACAGGTCCACGGGCCATTTAGAAGGGATACTTCACAGTAGTTTACTGTTTGGCAATAACAGGCATCATGAGGCTGCATACAAAAACCTGGGATTTCATTAGAAAGTACATGTAACACAGAGGTGACGTCAGATCATGTCATAATCCAATAGATTTATTTCATGTCACATTTCAAATAATGCCACCCTGTTTTGAACTGATTTTAAATTTCCATGGCTTGACAAGAATATCTATATCTTTAATTTCTGTGCTAGACAATCAGATTCAAATTTCACAGTGTCCAAAAAGTATATAATAAAATATTCTCACCTGTCCCTCGAGTCTTCCTTACCTTAAGAAAATAGCGAACGCCACCATGATTCTGCACTTGGTTTTTCAACATATACAAATTGTTTGGCCTTATCTTGACTTAAATCATCTTATTTTCTTCCTTCGTATGAAATGCTTGGAAAACACTGTATAATTTAATTTACACAGGAGTACATGTTTGGTGTATTGAACACACCGTTGACTATTCAACGAACAAAACAGACTGTTTTTTGGTGAGGTCAAAGACCATATGGACTCAATATTATTTGTTATTCAGAGGCAGGCCTTATTTCTGAAGGTGTCGTAGGGACATCTTAGCTCTATTGACTGTATAATACAAGTCTATAAGGTACATATTCGCATCTTACCTGTCCCTAAGACCAGTATGTTTTTTAACTGCAGATCGTCTGTCTTCAAATGCTTTCAATCTCTCCTTCTCTGCTCTTCTAATCTCTTGAGTTAACTTATGCTGTTCTAAAATCTCTTTGTTATCACGAGGCTTAGAGTTAATAGCACTGCAAGTAAATAGAACAATAAAAATATAAACTTGCATATTGATTCATTGACTGGTGTTTTATGCCATGCTCAAGTGTATTTCACTTATATGACAGTGGCATATTCCATGCCGTGCTCAAGTGTATTTCACTTATATGACGGTGGCATATTCCATGCCGTGCTCAAGTGTATTTAACTTATATGACAGTGGCATATTCCATGCCATGCTCAAGTATATTTCACTTATATGACAGTGGCATATTCCATGCCGTGCTCAAGTGTATTTTACTTATATGACAGTGGCACATTCCATGCCGTGCTCAATTGTATTTCACTTATATGACAGTGGCATATTCCATGCCATGCTCAAGTGTATTTCACTTATATGGCAGTGGCATATTCTATGCCGTGCTCAAGTGTATTTCACTTATATGGCAGTGGCATATTCTATGCCGTGCTCAAGTGTATTTCACTTATATGACAGTGGCCTATTCCATGCCGTGCTCAAGTGTATTTCACTTATATGACGGTGGCATATTCCAACAAAAAACGACACAAGCAAAACCATAAGGGCTTTGTGTTAATAGCACTACAAGTAAATAGATCAATAAAAGTATTAACTCAGATATTGATTAATTGATTGATTCGAGAGCTCAAGTGTATTTCATTTATATGACGGCAGTCCAGATATATATATATTCCACCAATAATTGACACTAGCACAACCATAATGCGTGTAGTGTGTTGATAAAGTTGGAAAGTTAATCTTCCTCCAGTGCAAAGTAGGCAGCATTGCTACACCCCAAACAAACTGGACTTAGCCAGAGGGCCAAAATTTTATGGATTGGCGTACGACACTGTGCTCAACAGTATTTCACTTATATAATGATGGTGTACCCCGGGAGTAAATTGAGGGCTTAAAACCCAGACCTGCCCATCTCCTTTCTTGGTATTTTTGCTTACCCACCCATGAGTGAATGTGAAGTCTTTTGTTAATGTTGGAAAGTTAATCAACCTCTATAGTGTTAATTAAAGACAGCATTGCTACTCTCTAAACAAACTGCCCTTAACCAGAGGGCTGCTACTCTCTAAACAAACTGCCCTTAACCAGAATGCTTCAAAATAAGAGCATGGTCCAAAAACTACCAGTTACCTTTGTTCACTGGTTGAATTTTTTATTATTTCCACATAATCGTCTTTGGCAATATTGCTTTCTCGGTCAGCTTTAGGCTTTTGGTGAAAAGAGACTTTTTCTTGGTGAAGATCAGTATCTTGGTGAAGATCAGTATCTTGGTGAAAATCGCTATCTTTGAGAGGATTATCTTCATTATTGTAAATCTCCTTATAAATTCAACAGACATAAAAAAAAAATCATATAATATGTTTGTTTAAATAACCGCTGTAACAAGTCGGACAAAAGTCAATTTCTTCAGAAAAATGATTGTTTGATTGGGGTTTATTGCCATACTTAACGTTATTTCATTCAAGGTTCGCAAGCCTAATGGGTGTAGGAAACCACCCTAGACTCCACTGGCAACAAACAAAGACAAGACAGGACAATATCAGAGTGCAATTATACAAACAGAACAACTTCATGTTGTCCTTCAGCTCTGGGAACAGGTCCTTCCCAACCATCCGCAGACAATCACATCAAGTCCATTCATTACAGCCCGAGGGCCAGAACTGGGTTCTTTTGGAGCGTTTCTGACTGCAGTTGTTTATGTCATATATGAGGCCATGGCTGTTTTATTGGCTGTGTGAAAAACAACTTTGTAGTGAACCAATCAAAATCTGCAAGAAGATTTAGACTATTAATGGCAAATATAGGCTTTTAATTGGATGCTCAAAAGTAAACCCTGTTCTAGCAATCCTCAAACAGTAGGCATTCTTTTATCAGTGGCTATAAAGAAATGATTTGTATATAGCTGATGACTGGTGAGAGTATCATCCGTGTTAGAAAGGCAACAACTGAGAACAAGTACATGCAGATGACCCATCAGCCAAACCTCAACGTCCCAAGACATACTTATGGCTGACAATGTTTTAATGCAAGTGATTTAGGAATTTACCGTATCTTGTGGAATATCATCTGTTACATCACAGCAATATGGAATACTTTCACTTTCATCGCAAATTATCAGATCTCCCGATGCAGACTTGCAATGCATGTCCTTTTTCTTGTATTCCTCCTCGGCACGTTTCCTAATAGAAAAATATATTTCAGATTTATTTTAGAATACATTTTATTTACTTTGTTTTATTTTTATTTACAGGTTCTTGGTACACATGCAATAGCAAATTCAAAAGTATTATTATCAAATTTTTGCACTCACATATTATCATAGTTCAGGTGTTCAATATTCTAATTAAGCTACTAGTATTATTTGGTTTGATAGAATATGGAATAGAATATACTACAACACTAACACAGCCACGAAATGTGAAGTGTTTTTGCTCTGTTTGAAAATTAATGTTCCTCCAGTGCTAAGTAAAGACAGCATACCTGTGCCTGGAACATATTACCCTCAGACAGAAGCATAATAATTTCAAAACACAATACTCAATAAATAATTAAGTTTATAACTATTTCTTTACATTAATGAATGTTACATTTACATTACTTTATTAACTTACTTAGCTGCTTCTTTTTTCAAATGTTCATGTTTCATTAAAAGTTGTTTCCTTTCCATAAATGTTTTCCGAACGCGAAATCCACGGAATGCAGACTGAAATGAAACAAATTAAATCAGACTTATTTATTTATTTATTTAATGTAATACTCATGATACACTGAATAAGTAAACTAATTTATTCATATCCCTATCAACTGTACTTGCAGATAAATTTTTTCTTCTCTTTTTTCTAGTTAAATTAAGGTTTTGTTACATACTTAAGGCTATTACACTCTTAAGAGACCGTGTGCATAACAATGGGCGAAGAAAACCACCTTTGAGGCCAATACAAAAACCTCAAAAACAGATCACCTGTATTTTTCTTTACAGCTTTGATAGCACCAGGGCAACAAGAAACTCAATTGAACTGCACACCATGAGATCATACAAGCATAAGTAAGGACAAAGTCCACATTTATAGCCCCATCACTTTCGTTATACATGTAGGTTTACCTGTAAATACCTGGATTGATACTTGAACTTACCTGTATTTTCTGAGCAGCTATGTCCTGAATTCCTGTGATAGACAAAGCCCCTTGCTCTATCATATATTGTGCCACTTCATGGTGTTCACCCATCAAAGCATAGTCCAAGGGAGTGTACCTGAGAAGAAAAAGAAACTTTGTCTTTAGAGAAGTACAACGTATACCCAAAAAAACCAATGTTTATTTTAATAGAAGGTATATGTATATCTGAGAAAAACAATTTTTAGCTTAATAGAAGTATACCCAAGAATAAAAAAATTTATCTTAATAGAAATATCGCTGAGAAAAAATACTTTTTTGTTCTCAATGGTAGAATACCTTACAAAAATCTCCTTCATTTTAATAGAAGTAAACCGGAGAAAAACAAACTTTATATTAATACATTGTTTGTTTGTTTGTTTGATTGGAGTTGACGATGTACACAAGGGTATTTCAATTACATGACAATATGACAATGACTTTATATTAATAGAATAAAACCTGATCAAAGAAGACCTTTAAGCCCAAGTTCTCAGTTGCTAAATACACATTTGAAACATTTCTCATAAACATAATAGTTTTCTCTCAAGACCCGCCATTAAACTTGTATATTTTGTTCAAAGTTTCTTGCCAAGAGAGAATTTTGCTTGAAGTATGACTGTATTGTCGCCATTTTTTCTGAGGAGGGAAATTTATGATCAAATATGCAGTGGTCATGGAATATTGAGATTTGTCCAAGGATGAGCGGGGTGGTGTAGGACATGAGCCCAGGAGGACTTAAGCCCAATAGGACATGAGCCCAATGTTATTAGTCCAATAGGACATGAGCCCAGGAGGACATGAGCCCAATGTTATTAGTCCAATAGGACATGAGCCCAATGTTATTAGCCCAATAGGACATGAGCCCAATGTTATTAGTCCAATAGGACATGAGCTCAATGTTATTAACCCAATAGGACATGAGCCCAATGTTATTAGCCCAATAGGACATGAGCCCAGAACCCTTATTTCAAATATGGACATAATCCCAGTATGATAAATAAAACTACAATATAATTTTTAAAGTACATTAAATAAATGTATGATTCTCTCCCTATAAATGTATCACAAATTTAACATTGTTTTTCACCTTCATATATAAATATGTCAAAATTTTAATTTATATAAATAGGATTAGCTATATTCTAATTAGGTATTAGGTAAACAGTAGTATTATGAGCTTTCTTGTCTAACTATAACAGTATTTTGAAATTTTTTTGTGTATACATCTTTTAAGTGCTGAACAATAAATGGTGAAAATATAATCAAGATTGAACTTTTATTTATCATTCTTTTTTTTGATTTATGTTAGTTTCTACACAAACTAATCATCCTGGGCTTATGTCCATATTTGTCCAAACAATTTGCCTGATCCGTTAAAGTTCATCCAGAGAGGCCTTCACTACCCGATTACGGGCGACCACTATTCATTCAACACTATGAACACCAGAGGTATATTTTTACGCTGGTAACTTAAACCGTCAATACCTGTTATTTATCTATTTTTTATTTTATTTCATTTTATTTGTTTTTTTTTAAATTTTATTGTCATATATTACAATCGTGTTCACCCAATTATTCAATGTCCAGCTTCGTGTTCATGCTATCATTTACTTATATAGTGTCTGTGTAAATATTTTACATCTTAACCATAAATGTTCCATCATTGTTGTACGTGTTTTAATCCATTGTTCTTACTACGTATTTATAAGGTCAATAAAGTTCAGAAAAAAAGAAGTCCTGTCGATAAAACAAATGGTCCTACATAGCACAGAAATCTTGTTGATAGGACAAATGATGCTACAAAGCACAGAAGTCTTGTTGATAGGATAAATGGTCCTACATAGCGCAGAAATCTTGTTGATAGGTCAAATGGTGCTACATAGCACAGAAGTCTTGTTGATAGGACAAATGGTCCTACATAGCGCATAAATCTTGTTGATAGGACAAATGATGCTACATAGCGCATAAATCTTGTTGATAGGACAAATGATGCTACGAAGCGCAGAAGTCTTGTTGATAAGACAAATGATGCTACGAAGCGCAGAAGTCTTGTTGATAGACAATGATGCTACATAACACAGAAGTCTTGTTGATAGGACAAATGATGCTACGAAGCGCAGAAGTATTGTTGATAAGACAATGATGCTACATAACACAGAAGTCTTGTTGATAGGACAAATGGTCCTACAAAGCGCAGAAATCTTGTTGATAGGACAATTGGTCCTACATAGCGCAGACATCTTGTTGATAGAACAAATGGTCCTACATAGCGCAGAAATCTTGTTGATAGGACAAATGATGCTTCATAGCGCAGAAATCGTGTTGATAGGACAAATGATGCTACGTTGCGCAGAAATCTTGTTGATAGGACAAATAATGCTACGTAGAAATCTTGTTGATAATACAATGATGCAACATAGCGCAGAAGTCTTATCGACAAGACAAATTATTATTGTATTGTATAAAAGTATCATTGATAAGACAAATGATGCTACATAGCGCAGAAGTATTATTGATAAGACAAATGATGCTACATAGCGCAGAAGTATTATTCATAAGACAAATAATGCTACATAGCGCAGAAATATTATTGATAAGACAAATGGTGCTACATAGCGCATAACTATTATTAATAAAACAAATGGAGTTAAACATAGCGCTGAAATATTGTTAATTAAACTTGCTTTATTACAACACATGGTCCCAATCATCTTCCATAATTATATTACCGTCTTATGTTTTACAGATGGCGTTCTTCCAACTCATCCATCGACCACAGCACCTGTTACCATGCCATGTAATTACACCTTCCATTTTGATTTTTTTTTTAAATATGTCTTTTTCGTTGGCTTTTGGAGTGTCATGTTTGGCACTGAAAGTGTCGGTATTTCTCACGGGAAGTGTCCATTTGTTGCGGACGGGAAGTGTCAGCATTTCACACAGGAATTGTCAGTATTTCGCTGACTTTAAGCACACCTTTCAAAACATTACATCAGTTTACGTTAAAAAATTTTGGAAATGTAGGACCAACCCAGTATAATAGAAGTGCTAATTTGTTAGATGCAGAGTTCTGTATCTGTAATAGTTCGTCATATCATGTATCCTTTGTTTGTCTGTTACCAGCTAGTGGAGCCATGGGGTGTGCTACAGATTGGAAGACATTCCGGAACCATTGCTATTTCTTTAAGTCTGCTTACGCTGATCAGCCAACTGCCTTGTCCTCCTGCCGTCATATGGGAGGGGATCTAGTCAGCTTTTCGGACACCAGCGAACTCAACTTTGTATCCAGTCAATTGCGTGGTAATCCATTGTATACCTATTTTTTTATGAATATGGGATCTTTTTATTGGTCTTGCTCTGAGTTTAATATATTTGAATTGACTGCTGTTGGTCGATCCCGTGTTGAGATGAAAGTCGTTGTCCTTGTGTTATTTTCGATCTCTTCTCAGTGCTGCCTATGTGACTACATGGTCTGGTGTAGCAAACTTTAAATTGGTGCCATGTTTGACAGACGTAAAAGCTGGCAAAACAAATCCCATGGTTTCATTAGCGCGTTGAAAAGCGCCATATTAACATAAAGCTGTTGTGACGTAAACTATTGTCTCTATGTCAAATGTAATACAATGACAGAGTTTAATCTTCACGAGTATGTTCTTGGATATATTGTAGGCTATGGTCAGTACTGGATTGGATTAAATGACCAAAAGCTTGAGTGGACATTCACTTGGTCCGATGGGGCTCCTGTAACATTCACCTACTGGTCCTATTCCGAACCTAATAACTATCAGAATAAAGACGAGGATTGTGTGACTATGTATAAGCAGGTTAGTGCAACAGTATCCAACGCGTAGCATCTATCCTGTGCGGATTGTTTAAAGCGGTTTAGACGATACCTTACTACAAGTACGTTGTTAGACTTGTGGAATGACCTTCGCTTAACTTACAAACAATCCCAACTTTAAATATCCAATTCCGTTTTAGTGAAAACAGCAAGTAAAGTAAAACTCTATAATGCACAAATTCTTTCTGATTTCAGGGAGGCAAGTGGAACGACAATCTCTGTAATTTCCGAGCCAGCGGTTATGTGTGTAAATCAGCAATGAAACCCGTGGAGAGAACCACCGTGCTTCCAGGCTGCCCACCAGTAAGACTCTTCTTCTGTGTTTTCCATCGTAAAAGAACACTATGCTAGCAGTTTTTGTTTGACGTGTTTTGTTTGGGGGATGGGGGAGCTATTTATGATTCCAATGCTATAACATTTGTTTCAGGGATTAGTAAATGTTGTTGAAGATATGTTTAATATTTCCTTTTAAAAACTTGCTGTGAGATTATAAATAATGATCATCATTTGGCTTAAAGATTCCGCCAAAAACACCATTCACCCGAAGTTGAGCGTACGTTTTTCGTTTTCAACTAATTATCGATGGGTGTTTTGAAACATATCAATTTAAAAAAATCAAATTCGACAGAATGGAGATATGTACATGTTGCGCATATCGGTTGTTTGCTCTCAGTTTTACTTAGTTTCAGGTTTATTGTTAACATTATAATATATGAAACTAGTAAATACTATATATTGTATATTTTGTTCCTAATCTCTTTAAGGGATCGGTTGTCAACCAAGGAATATGCTACTTGTTAACCAATAAAGCACAGAACTGGCAGGCGGCTGAAGATACCTGTCAATCTAAGGGAGGCCATTTAGCAACAGTCACAGACAGGTATATATAGTTATTGTAGAGAAAAGCAATTGTGCTTGCATCCGCCGGGATTCGCACTCCGGTCTCTGGCAAGCAGGGCCAGAGCTCTTACCGACCACAGACACTATATCTAGATGGTAGACATTGGTTCTCGTTCGGCCCATTAGTTGACAGTCTGCGGGATAACTGTCAACATATAGCAGATCAACACATAACAACTCATAAAGCAATCTAAAATAAAAGTTTGTGCTCACCTGGGTTATTTAACAGTTAACACATCCCCGTTGTATTGACGCTGTCATTTTGTATCGTTTATAAAAGGTCGGTTCCCTTAGTTTTTGTTAAAAGTTTGTGATCGCTGGAATCGTGTCCCAATGGGTATGTGTTTTTGATTCTGCAATAGTTGGGTTAAAACTTATCGGAAATGTATACATTACCAACAAATATGTTTATACTCAGCTACAAGACAATGAATTTCAAAACGCCTTATTGAACATTGTTTGTATCGGTAGATCGGGGACAATGGCCGCTGTAATGCCGTTTGAATTGAATAATACAGGAATGTGCCTGCCGTATGAGGTGTTTTTATGAAATACACAATTAGTAAATTTCTGTATAGAACTACTGTAGTTGTTTGGGGTCCCAATTGACTCATATGGGAAAATATAATTGAAACAACTGCTTGTCAAGAACACTTTCTGCCATGATGCTCACACCTTTTCCCTGGCTTACCCTGCTCTAAAGCTGGGGAACAGGGTGATGGCACGGGTGTGACAACACTGGACGTGTGAAAGAAGATATGTCACACTCGACTTGACCAGGTGAAGGCGATTGAAGGGAAATGATACCCATGGGCTAAGGCGGGAAGCCCGATGGATCAAGGAGGGTCTGGATGACACGTAACTTTTTTCGCGACCTTTGACTGAAGGAAATCGCCACAGGAAATAGAATCTGTGAAATCTCACGATTTGTCCAATTTTAACATATATGCCACTTGCTCATTTTGAGCAATCGTCACATGTTCATTGTTAGTATCGCTGGTACCGAGCAATTGACACTGGCTAATTTTGAGTAGCACTCGAACTGTTACCGAGCACTCACCACTTGCTCATTTTGAGCATCGCTGATACCGAACAATCGTCACATGATCATTGTGAGTATCGCTGGTGCCTAGCAATTGTCACTGGCTAAATTTGATTTACGCTCCCACTGTTTTCGGGCAATCGCCATTTTCTCATGTAGGCCTATAGCTCATACTGAGTATACACCAACATTCTACATGAACATTATGCTTTGTTATAGATGTCATATTAAGATTCTCACAGTTTTTTTACAAGCTTTGCAGATAAATTTAAAACCAGGAAAATACATTTATAACGAGTTCATCCTCCAAGAACAATTGTATTGGCTCAAATAAAAAGAGAAACTTTTTGTACCAATACATCAGTACAATTAAAGTTTCATTCAGTCTGAAGTGGTCTGATTGGCTGAAGTTCTTCGTTTATAATTAAATACGCCAGAATGTAAGAATGTTTTCATTGCGTGGGACATGGTGAGGTGACGAATCGTTGACGCCATGGACACGGTTCAAGTCAATGGAATGTACACAAATGCATGTCGGCCACAGCAGAGTCGCTTACAAAATTGAAGTCAATCCTATATTTCTGATTTGATTTAATTTGTAACGCTATAATTGAACGATTTCAGTAATAAAGAACAATTGTGTATATACAGATAAATTAAGGTAGGCCTAGTACTCTAGCTAGTTATGTTTCTGGTCTTCATCCAAACATTTTAACTGAATAGCAATATATATATATAAATATAAACATATATATGTAGTGTGATTGCTTTTTAGAAATGTATATGTTACTTGTTGTGTTTATGTTGTTGACAGTTTGCTTTGTTTACTGAACATAGGGCTCTGTGTATGTGTTACATTTCCATTGTTTACAGCATAGTACAAGCTTTTCTCGCCAGTGAAATTGCTGACAATGCAGGTGTTTACTGGATTGGTTTGAGTGACATTGCTAAACAAGGAAGCTACAAGTGGTCTTCCTCGAAACCCTTGACATTCACATTCTGGGGAAGAATGCACACAGGTTTGTTTGTTATCCATTATAACTGAACTAACCAGAATAATCAATATGTCTACCCTGTCATCAAGGTCACATTAAAATAGTGAACCTTAGTTTGACCCATTTTTTATAATCAAACTGCAGACTATTGTTACCTTGGCTCATTTATTTAGGGATCCTTTAGGCTTTTGTTACCTTGACCCAATTATGTAGGGAACCTTTAGGCTATTGTTAGCTTGGCCCATCTATTTAGGAAACCGTTAGCCTATTGTTACCTGGCCCATTTATTTAAGGAACTATTAGACTATTGTTACCAACACCCATTTATTTAGTGAACTTTAGGACTATTGGTACCTTGACACATTTAGAGAAACTTCGACTACTGTCACCTTCACCTATTTATTTAATGAACCTTTAGACTATTGTTACCTTGAATCATTGATTTAATGAGCCTTTAAACTATTGATATTTGGCCCATTTATTTAGGGAACCTTTAGAAAATTGTTACCTGAACCCATTTCTTAAGTGAACCTTTAGACTATTGTAACATTAATAAATTTAGAGAAACTTCAGACTACTGTTACCTTGACCCGTTAATTTAATGAACCTTTAAACTATTTTTACCTGGCCCATTTATTTAGGTAACATTTAGACTACTGTGACGTTGACCCATTTATTTAGTGAACCTTCAGACCATTGTTTCCTTGTCCGTTTATTTAGTTATCATCCAGACTACTGTTATTTTGACCCATTTACTTAGTGTACTCCCTGGATAATGTTGCATTTGGTCCATATATTTAGGGATCCTTCGGACTAATTCATATAACCCAAATAAATAGTTGTCAATAGTGAAGGTCTTGAACATTTCTTTAGTGAACATCTGGGGTAAAACTAAAGGCGTGATAACACCTACGCATATTAATGAAATCACACCTATGCCCATATTTGAGGGCAACGTTAGACTAGTGAACCTCTTCTCACTTTTAGTAAACCTTAGATTAGTAAAACTTTGGTCCCTTTTTAATGAACCGTCAGATTAGAGAACTTCTCAAGATGCACCTTCAGTCGGCCTTTTTATTTAGTAAATCAAGGTTAACATTAACCGTTTTCGTCTTTTTCGCGGATCTGACAGATTTTAAACATTTAATCCACCGTCTTATCTTTGAATGAGTTCCTGTGGGTGTGAATCACTAAATGTGGCCTGATTTGCACGACATGTACAAATACCAATGTCACTGATCCATAAGGGTGATTGGATCTTAGTCTACCAGCTGAGTGCCACTGATCCATAAAGGGTGATTGGATCTTAGTCTACCAGCTGAGTGCCACTGATCCATAAGGGTGATTGGATCTTAGTCTACCAGCTGAATGCCACTGGTCCATAAGGGTGATTGGATCTTAGTCTGCCAGCTGTATGCCACTGGTCCATAAGGGTGATTGGATCTTAGTCTACCAGCTGAATGCCACTAATCCATAAGGGTGATTGGATCTTAGTCTACCAGCTGAATGCCACTGATCCATAAGGGTGATTGGATCTTAGTCTACCAGCTGAATGCCACTGATCCATACTGGCGATTGGATCTTAGTCTACCAGCTGAATGCCACTGATTAACTTACATCCAATGGCCCTTATTACTCATTCAGCTGTTTGACTAAGATCCAATCTCAGTTTTTAACCGGTGACATCCAGCTAGCTCAAATAACCTTTTTTAATCACTGCCATTCAGCTGGTTAGTTTTGTGGATGCATTCACGTAAATCCTATTATGCGCGTTATATAGGATTTAATTTTTTACATTCTGTTACCGTTTTGATTTCAATTTGAAGCCTTTAAATGCTCAGATTATTTTATACAGGTAAAGAAAAAAATACTTGTGTGGCTATGGATACCTCAAAACCAGTTGGCCTGTGGGTGAATTTCATCTGTAGTCGTGTAAACCGGGCAGTGTGCGAAGTGAAACGGGGAGGATATACAACATTAGCCCCAACCAGCCCCCCATCAACGACCACACCAGTCAACTGTGTGAACGGTTGGTCCGAGTATGAAGGATTCTGTTACAAGGTATATATGTGTCCATCATAGCCCATTAGTCAATTAAAACTAACATCTTTCTTACCGTTCTATGGTTTAAACTATGTATACCCTTACAAAAGAAAATCATATAGGATCCTCTAGGATTAATTTCAATCGGATCCTATAGGATTTTTCTGTGGAATGCCCGTTGACAAGATGAATGGGATCTCATTACGTATACCTCTTGATAAGACGATTATTGGGATCTCACTGCATGCACACCAACCTCGTGTTGACAAAATGAATGTGATCTCACTACGTATACCTCCTGATTAGACGATCATTGTGCTCTTATTACATGCACACCAACCTCCTGTTGGCAGGATGAATGGGATCTCATTATGTATACCTCCTGATTAGACGATCATTGTGCTCTTATTACATGCACACCAACCTCCTGTTGACAAGATGAATGTGATCTCACTATTTATACCTCCTGATTAGACGATCATTGTGCTCTTATTACATGCACACCAACCTCCTGTGGACAGGATGAATGGGATCTCATTACGTATACCTCCTGATTAGACGATCATTGTGCTCTTATTACATGCACACCAACCTCCTGTGGACAGGATGAATGGGATCT
>JAQQZZ010112218.1:0-15296 GCA_030265115.1 Mopalia vespertina | reverse complement strand
GTCAATCACGCACCATGAACAGTATGTCAATAGTTTAGAATGGACATAAACCGGACTATATATTTGTCACACTATAACGTGCCGATTGGACGAATGATATCAGTCAGTGAATAAAATGATTGACAGAAAAGGCGTGCATTGTGTTTTCAATTCGTAACACATAGTGTAAAAGAATTCGACATATGTCAAATAAACGTTTATTTAACATATGTCGAAATGTTTTTCCATATATGTAAAATGAAAAGGTGAGTGGTACTCTTTTGTAGATATGTAAAATAAAAGCATCCAAGATATCAATTACAGACTTTTCCCTCACAGCCTCAAATTTGGCTCCCAAACTACAATCTGACCAGAAGCATATCCACCCTCTGCGTTTCGCAAAGCATTTGTTATTTTCTGACGAAGAATAAATCAGGGAAACTATATGTCATTATAGGCCTACAACTGCGACTGATTCCGTAGTTATCATTACTATACGTCTGATTCATCGGGAAAATGAACTCATGTAGACTACAATAAAAATACTGCAAAAAAATAAACCCATCGCCTGATATTGTATACATATTCACTCTTTATTTGTCACCGTAGTTTGCATTTTTCAGAATAGAATGTATGGTTTTGTGTTTCTTTTGGCAGGCTGCGCTTTGCTTGGTTGTTGTTGAATTTCGTTGCAGGGGGCCATTTCCTGATCAACTGTTTCGACTTTGGGTGTGCCCTGTTGAGGCTAAATTTGCACAGCGTGTGTTCTTGTTTAGCCTGTCAGTGGAAGATACTCCTATAGTCTATTCATTCGTCTTGAAAGTCTACACAAAACGATAGGATGACAAACGAAGGTCGATACAGTCCTTTGCTCTTGGGTAGAAATCGTTTTTTAGTATTTTTGATAAGTGAAACTCTTTTGTACATAAGTGAAATTTTTTTCACAAATGTGAAAAAGTTAGGTTTTTGTGTTTTGTTTTACTTATATGAAAAAGAATTTCCCATATGTTAAAAAAAAAAATTCACATAAGTTAAACTCATTTTAACATGAGTAAAAAGAATTTCACAGATGTGAAAAGGAATTGTTCATAAGTAAAATAAAAGAAAAACTAATTCGACATATGTAGAATAAAGGTAGAAGTGATACGCCAGGCACAGTACAGCTGTATAAATACATACTATGCTATGATGTCATACAGCTGTAGATCAACGCAATTCCCTTTTTAAAGACACTAACAAATTTAATTATTCTTAAATCAATTTTTTTTCTTTTTGTGTTGACCCACATTACACATTTTCAAATGTATAAGCAGCTATACTTTTTGAATGGTGTAGAGCTCCGCCTGGTAACTTCCTGGTAAAATAGTGATGACCCGGGTTAACACCATATAGTTGCAATCTGCGTTGTAAAGCAAGATGGTAATTGATGGTTACAAAACGAAATACCCCAGCCTTAACATTTTTTTGTTGCTATTTGTTTATTTTGCGAAAATATAGATTTCCGATCGTTCTATATTAAACAACAGTTAACCACTGTGACAGACTGTCAACTGGTAGGCCTATTGGCGGACGTGTAACAGCTAGATAAAAGTGTATGTGCACACAGCCCTAATCTCAGATTTAATGGCGCGTCAATATTTTAGATTCAAAGTCTCGCAGAAAGATAGAATAAGTTGATCTTCTGTTTATAATGGTTACACTTATTTCCCGAAGATGAAAAGATCTAAATGTTTGTACTTTGGCGCCTAAAGATAAAAAATACCCACCTTCTGTTGCCAAATTGCTGATATAAACCAGCCTGTTATTCTCATTTAGTAGCTATCAAACAACCAGTGTTACCATGTATATTTCTGCACACAATTCTCCTGACAACATGAACTTGGTGAAATGTATGGGATCTATAGAGTTCCCACAGTACAGCCCATAGCTTGCCAGTATTATTCTATAGTTGTCAGCTTACCACTCATTTTGTGTACGTCACAAGCCTTTGTTTACACGATTATAAGCAAACCTCGCCTTACACATAACACCTCCTGTACACACTTTAATCCAATTTGTCTATACCTTAGGTAAAAGTCACCACTTCCCTATGGCACACCGCATCGGAGCAGTTAAATACTGACTTACAAATTTTACCACGCGCAGGAGCCTACACATTCTATTCAACTATAAACAAAACGATATTCTGAGGAAAATGTGTACAATTCTTACTTATTGTTTCTATGACACAGACAAAATAAAGTTTAAAGACTTTTATTTAAAATTATGTCCTAAGACTTATTTTGATCCAATAAATTTTACGTTTTAATATTTTTTAAATCAAATATTCACGTGACCAATCCAACATGGTTGAGATGGACACACAGCATGATGTAAGTTTTGCATCTGACGTCTACGCGTGTCGAAATAGTACCTTTGTTGTGTGAGGTTGAACCAAAACTGTCATTTATACCTAAAACTGCCAATCTCTAATTCTGTTAGTATCTGACGTATGACATTAATGCTTTGAGTAATCGGTGTTTAACACACGGAGGGTTTACCTTCTAGAATCGCGGCAACTATTGAGCGGCTTGCTGGATAATTTAGAAGATGTTAGTGCAGGGCGAACATTTTCCACTTTTTATACATTACAAAATATACGCGGACCAAGTTACACCATTGAACATATAGAGGGATTGCCTGCAATTCAAATGAATAAAGGACAAGTGAGGACTTCACAGTTAAACCGATGAAATGTTGTAGGTATGCAATTCGTGGTTGAATAACAACATGTGAATAATTGCCTCCTGTTCAGTCCTTTGTCCCAATTGCTCAAAACAGTGTCATTGTATCATGCATGAAAACTTTGGGCATGAAACCTATGCGTTTGAGATTCTTTTTGATGATCATTGCGGTCTCGAAATATACCAACATTGGGCATAGAACCATTACAATTCTGACAACGAATGCTAAGTAGTCTATAGACATAGAGCACGTGGTCATCTAACTGAGGACGCGCATAATAAGTTGTGAATTGAGTATTCACGCTGTTGGGCAGCTAGTTTTACTGGTACGACATCATGTGATATTTATTTATGGTTGGTGGAATCTGGCTCCAATCTATGAGGTCATATTACCAGGCATTGGCGCCAAGTGTGTGACCCGCTCAGTCAGACTGACATTAGAAATTGCCTAAATTGATTCCAGACAAAACTCATCAATAAATTATGAAGGCAATTATATATTGGGTTGTTTACAGTGAGACATCTGCTTCCCAATGTAGTGCACGGTACGTATTCAAGCCTGCATTATAGAATTCCCCAGATAGACCTGTTGTAAAGCAGTATAGTACATGGTTTAGTATCCCCAAAGTACGCTACCAGGAGTTACAAATTGAACACTGTCTAAAATAACAAAAACTCAATTGGATAAGAAATTCAGTTAATTACCGTGTGAACTAGATTTATATTCTCATATATTTTCTGGTGGAGCACTTCATTGTATGGAAGACCGTGCTGTTGGTCAGTTGTATATCGATGCTGGCTATGCAGTCACCAACATGGGCCAGTTCTGTTAGATCGGAATTTAATTAGCTTATAGGGAATGAGTAGATGAAACCCCAGAAGTCACTTAATCTAATGAATTGCTCCCACCTACCTACTAATATTGTGGTAATTCAGTTTATCTGTACGTTGCGACAGCTCGTGTAACCGTGTTACCTTATACGGACTTCGTTCATATACGGCACACTGTAGGCATGTACATAAATCCTAGGCTTTTCTCACATAGTAAAGACAAACGCAAACAACACTCTTCATATTATGAATAAAATTCCAGTACGGTCTCTCCAATGTCACTTAAAAAAGTTTTGAAATTTTTGCTTCTACATTCATTCCGAAACATACATTGACTTTAAACTGTATAATGATTTGCAGTCGAATACGGGCATTGTCAAGCACGGTATTAAAAGGCGCGTACAATCAAGATCAAACAGTTTTTGTGTGACTAGTTGAAGGTATAAAAAGTATTCGCCAATGCCGATCGTTTTGAATGTATTATCTGAGCAGTCAATGTTTATACAAAACAGGCCGTCAGATATCTGACCGTTGCTCAAAGCGACACGAAGAAAAGAATTTGTTATCAAAGGGCGTTGCTATTACGTCACATTTGGAACGAGCTCCATGATGCGTAGCGAAGCGGCCATTTCCCCATATATCCAATGATCGTTTGTCATCTATCAATAATAATTAAATTCGTCATGGTCAAGCTACCGTACTATATATACGTACCTCGTCAGCCATGACGTTACCATGACAACAATAATCGATTGAATATCCCACCATTAAATGGAGTAATCTACACAAAACCAGACTGCTATTCAAGACATGTATGCGATCAAATTGTAAAGAAGACAGCAATAAATGAAAAGGAACCGATATTGATTTGGTGGTCTTAGTGTGGCCCCTGACACGACATATCGGGCTGATTCAGTCTTATCAACGAGCTCACTTCGATCATTCAGAAGCTCTCCCATGTGAGAACTTACACAAGCCGATCGTCTTGTGGCTTTTTTCTATAGCCGCGCTGTATAAGCAATGAGTTCAGGCATATCCATGGAGGGCTTGTGGTTGTGTTTTGTTGGATTTTTTCAGAGCACAGTACTATTTCCTCTCCAGGTTCAGTAATATGTGACGTTGGCAAAACATTCACTTCGTACGAACACTTTCAAATCGATCGTTTTAATGCGGCGAAACAATTGATTTTCATGTGCGTGAGAGAGGTTTAGTGAGTGTAGACTAATATCTCCTGGTCCAGCTATTGTATTCGGGTTTAGTGTACGAAGCCAAGGCTTGGCCAGAACGATGAAGCAACTGGAACGCGTGTATATATAGCCACAACAGAGAGACCAGTAAATGCCAAAGACAACTGGTAACTGAGCAATAGAGTAGTGCAGCCCCAGCTCTTGTGTAGCTCCTGTGTACATGGCTATTCCAGCTGGATAGCTATGGCAGTAGGATGTGCGCTGAGGGTCTCCGCTTAATCTAACTGGACTACATAGTATTGAATGGCGGCGCGTGGATGAGCATGGCAATGGGTGCACTTCTCTCTGTGATTTACCGGAACAAGCACTCCTGAAAGCGAACAAGGATTTATAAGAGCAAGACTTATTATGGCAGCCATTCATATACAATATACATGGATGTGGTTACTGGAAGCCATGGTTGTCATAATGGTGACATAGCGAGGAGTGTGTGAAGCTCAGTTCATTCATACAACGAGTCTTGTATTTGGTTTGCCTGTGTTCCTTCCTATGTGTTGCTTGTGTTTGGAGTATACCGTCAGTGTGTATTTATAACGTTGCTAATAGATTTGTGTTCTAGGCACGTCTGGTGAGGATTATCTGTGAATTTGTTCACCATGGTGAATTGGTTCCAGCATTCAGTGTTACTTCTAACACTGGTCTTGATTATATGTTCACACTATGTATTAGCTGACCGAATAAAAAACGTCAAACAAAATTCCATTGATGAAAAACGTGTGTTTCGATCAGTTCAGCCTATTGACAAAAAACCAGTGAAAAATCTTAAACAAAAGTCTCTGACGTTGACAGGGAATAAAACCAGAGCTATTTCAGTCAATGGATCTTACTATGTTGAGGAAGAGACACCTACGCCGTCTTTACGTAGTACAGGGCAAAGCAAACTTCAACCCCAGTCACCGGTTGAAGAAGGGGTTAATGAAGAGCAGCCTAAAGAGTTACCAATTGCTTTAATAATCGCTAGTCCTGTGGTTGCTGTGTTCATAATTGTGTTCGTGTGTGTGGCCTATTACTGCCACTCTGCCCAGCTGGATGCCCGGGCTCGTGAACTGGCCATCAGAATGAAGGCTGATGAGGAGATGGCGCAGGTGATGGTGCAGGCTCCTCGACCTGTGATAGTCCCTCAGGATAATACAGACATGGAAGCGGAACACACCAGTTTACGGAGTGTAAAAACTCAAACTTCTTCAGAATATAAACATGGTTCAGTTATAGAAGACAAAGAAGTTATTAAATACTCTCGAACTAGAAGACATTCTACTTTCATAATTTAGCATCGTATTTATAAATGTTTTCATCGTATTGAGATTCTACTGAAATGTCAATGTTTTCATTATTTCTATTTAAGGCATATTGTCTTACAAGGAATTTCCTTATATTCCAGTTGTAGGAGGAGTGTGGTTGAGAAAGATGGAGATGGCAAGAAGAAGATATGACGGCGGCCGCTCGAAACTCCACCAGACCTGTCCGGATGAGAGAACTAGTCAGTGAATTTTGCTACATGTACATCTAGATCTGGTGATGGGAACGGCCGGGTGTGTTGGATTTTGACAAGACTCTTCCACAAGCGGAACGTAAGGCGACTGGGCCATGACTGAGAGCTAAAGGCTCCTTGTTCGATTTTCTTCAATGTTTGTCGAAATTCGTCGAGGTGAATGGTCTGGAAACCAGCCGAATTCTTGTTCCCACAGGACACTCAGACCAGGGATAAAATGGTATTATCCAATTGATAGCTGTTTCTGAAAGTGAAGTGTGGGCCACGAGACTATGCAGTTTTTACACAGTAACTCAACTGCTTTGTGACTAGATAACTATGCATCACTATACACGAACTGCATTACGCCCAGTGCTATGGCTGGACAATGGCCAGGATGGGGGCTATACACAAAGAGTGCTTACAAACAAAATATCTTGTTGTGAATTTGAACGATTTCAGTTTTAAAAATGACTATAACAATAAGAGGTGATGTTGATTTGATGAACGGGAACCGTATGTGTTTACAGTTATACCGATTCCAGTGTTCATCCCCAGCCAAATGGACGCCGCAACTTCTTTAACCTTACTTTGTTTATCTGACCAATGATTTGTGTTACACAATGTACAGGGCTATGCCAACTCACAACGTGCAATATTTTTTCCTACGCACATGCATTGTATGCCTTTACCACACAATATTTGTATATCCTAGTATAAATCAAGTGATCTGCAACTGTCACACGAAAACTGTGATTATTACTGTATTAGAGCAACGAGACTTTCACCGATCAACTCAAATCAGACCTCTTCGCAGGCTGTGAGAAAAAGCAATTTGACTATTTATTCATAATGACGTGAGAAGAAAACTTTGATTCGCCATGTCGATTCCACTATGCCAAAAAAAAAAAACACGTTAAAGCTATACCGTTGAAAACTTTTGCGACAGAAACACGTGCATCTGTGCAACGTTGTGGACATTCCTTCGATTTTCCCAAAGTGTTTGAACAACGACCAGCTCAGTCGGTCTCAGGCTGGCTCCAGTGAAATACCTCGACACAAGGTGTGGTCACAGGTGATCATGTGACCACCTTTTATCTGACTGTATCAGTTTTGTATATTTGTACAATATTTAAAATTGCCTTATTCCCACTGTGAATATCTTCATACATAGTTGATAATTCTTAATCCATTTTTATCTTGTCATTTTAAACACATCCGTAGAGAAAAGTTTAGGCCTACACATGATATAAAAAACACACAAATATTTCCTCTTTGTCTCTAGAGCACTCAAACACTGCTTTGCGGTTACTCTTCTAGTTAAACAGTCCTTATCTCTCCAGAATTTTTACCAGTCACATAAAACTTGTTTGAAATTTTTTCTTATGAAATATTCGACAAAGAACACTATGTTGTATGTATTATATATAGATGAATAGGAAATAGGAAAGCATTATCATAAAATATCGAAAATACCGTCAATGATGAGGACAATTTTTTTCTCTACATTAAAAATATATAATGAGCGAGTAATCTAGCACGATGTTATCCTATGCATTCGCTATACCAGTTATTGCTGGAAATGGCGGTAAATATGGCTGCCATTAGGGACATTATCAGTATCGATCGTCTATGTAGGATGAGTTAGTTTTGATTTTCATCTCGCACCTTGACCTCTCTTCTACCGAGGGAGATTTCATTAAGGCCTGTACGTGCTCTACTGGTTTTGACTATGAAGCTGTGAAATATTTTTACGCTCACGGGGTTTAGCATTTCATCCCTTTAGGACCACATTCGTTCCGAACCAACCTTGACAGAAACTACGTTGCATACATATCTAGAACGAAACGAAGGTTGTGGAAATCGGTGAACTTGTGCTTTTAAGACACGTTGACTTGTTCTATAGCCAAAGGTCTTAACATGCTATTTCGAATAATTCAAATGGTGATCTAGAAATGACAGCGGATCAGGTTACATCACAACAGACTCGCGCTTTTTTAAAATTAATTATATTAGAGCCAACAAATTCACGTTAGTATAGGGTTGTGTGTTTGCCTGGTCCTTATTTGAATAGAAGGACTTATGTTAATCGGAATGCTGTTGATATATATTGACTCTATTTTGAATCAAAATAATAACTCGCGGCAGATGGACCTATCAGCAGGGTGAATGACAATCGAATTTCTCCTGGAAATGTTGCTTTCTGATCGTCAAAGTTAGCAGTAACGTTGCTGCTGTTTTAAGATTGTCTCAACAGAATATTCATCTGGCATCTGCTCGTAGTTGTAATAAGACATATTACATACACAGACTGACAGGTGTTTTCTTTGTGGCCCTCAAACAGCTAGTACTGATTCGAGTACAGGGCCAATACTAAACGGGTTCTCATCACCAGTCTTTAAATGCTGTCTTTCAATCGAATTGCTAGTCATTGATTTTTCCAACCCGAGTCAGCGAGGTGCATTCAGAGGGCAAGCGCATCTGCTACCACGTCATTGCTAAATGAAGTCAATATTTGGATATCTGTTACTATGCCACAAATAGAGTAAAATATCTATGTGTTACCCCTGACAATTTTCTGTAGAATATTTACTGTACACAGCTGCCACTTCACACTTGCCCAGCCTTAAAATAGAGACTTACATTGACATAGTAGGGGATCAGTACATCTGTTTTCTTGTATCTTCTTAACTATAACTAGAACAGAGCTTTTCGAAGACACGCGTTCTTATTGATAATTCTTAACTCGAAGTTACTCCGTGTCTAACGGTTTCTACATGCGGTTATTCTCTATCACAACTCTTCCTGCAATAATGTATTAAAAAGGCTATATGAGAGAATCCTTTTTCTCAATCTTGTAGAATTGTTTGTGTTCTTTAAATCCACAAACTGATCAAATGAAGCGTAATATATTTTGTTCTTAATATTTTTGTCCATTTGTAAACAAGCATATAGAACAGCTGTATCTCTCACCTGTATTTTATTTTCTCGATACTTATTACAGGGCTCTGTTATCGACAATTATGCAAATTACTCTCATTGTTCGGCAGACCGGTGATAATTGAATATCTCTTCCAATGTACAGGGCAATAATTTATTATTGTTGTTGAATTTTCCCCAGGCTCTTTTAGTATGCTCCCTCTGGTGCAAGGAATATCTTGTAAGTTTGTTTCTAAATTAATAAGTTTGCAGTGGACGCCGGATGGAATTAATGACCCACTAATCCTAAGAATATAGATAAGCCAGATATTTCACCTTGTAAACGTATATCTTAACTTGAGGCATACATACATCTATACTTTCTCTAATAAAATACATAGAACTGAGAACGATAGTTCTCAAAACATTCATCATTAAGACATTCGGTACAGCTGTACTACCCTCAGTCCGAAATGTTTAAATTTAGACATAGGTTGTTAAAATTGTCTTTTTCACATTCATTTAGAGCAATATTTGTAAATATATATAAATTGTTACATGTTATGCAGATTTAAACACGAATTCATACAGTGGCACATCTCTGAGTTTTCATGTATGTTATCTGTGTTAATACAACAATTGTTATTCGCTGAATTAGTGTTGGTGTATTCTCCAGTGTTTTAGTTTATAAATAATCACGAGTACTCGGAAGGAATGTCTCAATTAGCTTCACCCTTCATCAGTCCGTTGTATTCCCTACGCATTTCCTAATATATTGGGTATTAGATTACTTTTAAAGATTGGAATATGAAACGGGAAAATAGCAATTCTACTGCCTGGCAGTTTACCAATTCTGTTCAAACGATGATATTAGATCTTTAGAGTGAGTAATGCATGGTTTATGTATAACCTAATCTGTCCTTGTTAGTTCACCTTTGTTGGACTTTCCTTAGCCTATTTATTTTCTTTCTAGTCCATATTTGGTCGGTACATACATGTACGATGATTATACATTCTGTTTTTTTTTTAAATTTTTTGTAATGAAAATTAATTTGAATGAAATTAACAAAAGTATTTAAACGTTTCGTTATTAAGATGATCAAGCTATGGCCAGTTCTATTATACTTGTACCCAACGGTTCCGGGTTCGAATCCCGGTGGAGGCAAGCACATTTTTCTCTCTTCATTTATTCAAAATATTGCTGCTAAAGCTTTGAGGCCCATCAGTTGTCAGTATGGATCTGTTTTAATATGTTTCTAGCGGTGGTAGGTGTTATGGTGTTTACCTTGCCTTTGATCTACCTGTCTGTGTGAGTGGGGGATGAGTTTTACACACTGTCAAAATCTGGGGTGTTATGTGTGACTCATATGACCTCTGAAGCAATGTTGACTATTTTTAGCCATGTTACATCATCTGTTGAGTGATCCACGTACAGCCACAAGCTGTTAAAACACGAGAGTTACATGGCTTATATATATATTTGCATCTTTGAGTGACATTTAGAAGCTGTTCACTAAAAAGACAAAAAAACGTATGGATTCCAACATCTCGTTTTATTTAACGCAACCTTTCAATGTCATCATATGGTTGAGAACGATGTCAGAATAGACATATTCATTGAAACGTTAAATCAAACTAAAAGCATAGTTGGAATCGATACAGTCTTTTGCATTTTTATATGTTTTCGGTAAATGCCCTGCTATGCTGTCGTCGTCTTCTAAGATAAAAACTTAACTGAAAAAAGGATAAAATGCGTAAATATAAACATTCACATACAACACAGATGGTGTTATACCGCAAAACGATACCTTCATTTTGATTCAATTATTCAGCAATTATTGTGTCATCATCATCATCAGATAGATATACATCTAACTTCTAAAGATGGCATAATAATTGTGCAAATATTGAGCCGAAATGAAGACATCGTTTCTCCGAACAACATCATTTGTTACATAAACTGTATTGCCGTCTGGGCAGCTTCTTAGAATTTTAGCAATGCTCTCTTTAATTAGCACTGGAGGACAATTGACTTTTCAACATTATTAAAACACCTCACACTTTATGGATGTCACATGCGAGTGTCAATTATTGTTGGAAAACACCACCGTCACATAAGCGAAATAACCTTAAGCATGTAGTAAGACACCAATCAATCAATCAATCAATCAATCAATCAATCAGTCAAACAATAATTGTATGAGTAGAGAAAGACAAACTTTTGCATAGCATATGTTAGTCTTATCTCGTCAGACGGACTGGACAAAATTCGAGATTCCAGGTCTAAAATCGAATTATAACTTCACAATATTAGATTATTTTCTCACAGATTTGCATATAGTTGCATAATTCTGGCATCTGAAAACAGTTTTTATTGTTTTTAGATGCGGACAAATCATTGTTTCTTACGAATATTAAGCTTTCAGGGTTAGAATGCGACCCACGTAAAGGTTTTATTAAAGATCCAAAACACATTTCCTGCATGTTATTTTTGGCCAGTGTGTTTGTATGATGAAAAAGCAGGAGAGAGCAAATCACCATTTATACGGTGGGGAATTACCAGTATTCCCTTCACTCTTAAAAGCGATATTTCACTGCTATTGAAAAAAACAACACTTTTTTTTTCTTCTTATCTCTTTATAACAATTCCAAGTGCTTGTGATCAATATCTTCGTATCTGTCGTGACGTTGCTACAAAGTCGTGTCGTTTTCTAACGCAACATAGAGATTACCTAATTTATCACAACGTTTTGAAAACGTTCATTCTATTTGACGTCACGTTTCGAATAATTTCACGCTACTCTAAACTCGCCAAACTTCGAAACTCAAATTGCCATAGATGTTAGGTAAAATGCTCTGATGTTGCAAGAATGGTGTTGCAAGAAATGAATCCATGCATTGTCGTTGCAGTTGCTCAGTGACGTTTTCTGGTACTCGTACACAACAATGTATATCCATACCAACCATTTCAAGCTGTCTAGATTTATAATAGTGACTAAATTATCTCCATTGGAAAATTACTCTTAAGATTTTTTACCATGGGGTTGAATAAAATAGCTTTGGTGAATTTTTATGAAATAGTCCGCCACGAAAGGAAAATAATGATATATTTGAAAGAAGAATTTCCCCCTCTTTGAATGTGTGAAAATATTACCTAACTCTGTGCAAATAACATTCTCTTCCATGATTTTTTTTAAAAATCGCTCGCATCCGGCCTTCTGTTCGGGATTTTGCTTAATTAATAGACTTACGTAACATGAGCCGTCATACACAGGCTCTCGTTGAATGAGCCGTCATACACAGGCTCTCGTTGAATGAGCCGCCATACACAGGTTCTCGTCGAATGAGCCGTCATACACAGGTTCTCGTTGAATGAGCCGTCATACACAGGTTCTCGTTGAATGAACCGTCATACACAGGTTCTCGTTGAATGAGCCGTCATTTTTTGTGTTTTATTTTACTTATGTTGAAAAGATTTTCACTTATGTGAAAAACAATTTCACATACGTAAAATAAAAATTTATCTACACATGTAGAATTCTTTTCAACATATGTAAAATTCTTTTCAACATATGTGAAAATCTTTTTCACATAAGTAAAATAAAACACAAAAAATTAACTATTTCACATAGGTAAAGGAATTTCACTTATGTAAAATAAACTTTTATTTTACATATGTACAAAAAAAAATGTACACTTCTCAAAAAACTGAGAAATGCTTTCTCTCCACAGCAAGGGACCGTGTCCACTTTCAAGATGAATTTAAAGACGATAGGAATATATTCCACATGCTATGCAAGTTTAGCCTCAGCAGGACACACTCCCAATTGGAGAGAGATGATCAGGAAATGGTCTCCTGCAGCGAGATTACAACAACAACAAAGCGTTCTCTGGGGATAAAGATTTATCGAACTGACTGGTGCTGGTAAATCATTGGGTAACTGTTAAACGATTAATTATTTCATACAATGTCCACTTTTTACCCAAACGGTCTAACAAAACCTGTATATCTCATTTACAGACAGTGTGCTTAATAAGGTATTTTCATACCGTGCAAAAATGAAATGCGAACGTTGGCTTTAGATATTAAATCGACATAGTTAATATGCATAGTCGATATGCGATTATTCAAAATCATACCTAAGTGCTTATGGGACACACCGAAGGTGATTCTACAAGCCGTAAAGCATATACCGAGATCAGAAGGCAGACGACGCCCCGAACACAAAAGAGATTGTGTTTTGGAAGCATTAAATTAAAACTCCAATGTGTTGCCCAAGATCTTAATTTAGGATTCAGAGTCCTCAGGATTCGACAACGCAGCAGGCACACGTGTCGTCCGCGAAAGTGCGCATGTTATTAACAATATTACTCCTTCCTTTTGGAACTTTGTAATGCGTTTGAGACCCATAGAACCATATAAAACCACTCGTAGGTAGCGTTTGTCAATGTAGCTAGCCAACCAGTCAAGTAATTTTTCTTGAATTCTCATACAATATAACTTGTGTAAAAGATCCCAACACTTTATCAAAAGCATTGGAGATGTCAAAAGACAACCAGATAACCTGATTTACCAGACAACACCCGTATTGATAGGGCGAATAAAGTGATTATGAATAAAGTGTTATTTTAAAATATGTTTTAAAAGTAAACGTTCAACTATTTTGCTAATGCAGTTTTAAAAAGATATTGGCCTGTAACTAATCTCCAGATTAAAAAACAGACATTATTTGTGCGATTTCCAATCAGATGGATATATGTACGTGAGACTAAACTTAAGGAGCTTCGAATAATACTTATAGTCTGATGTGGTCTGGCTTGCTGCTTTACAAACATTCATTAAATTTAATTCACTTAAAACGTCATTAGCAGTTATATGGAAAATGTTCGAATAGGATCCTGTGGGCTCTGAGATTGGTGGAATATCGGCACCATTATCACATTAGTTGTACATAGTGAAGCAAAGTTGTTGTTCAGTAAATTAACCTTCTCTTGTGTATTGTATTGTATTGTATATTGTGTACCACAATATTATGTTTGGTGTAAACTGCTGAATGATAAACAGAACTGAGTATTGTTGTTAACGACCCAGATCTTTCCGTCCGTTCCTGACCAAATCCTGCGTATTTCATTTCCAACTAAGAGCTTACCTTTAACGTCATTTCTAATCACCATAATTGACTGTATACACCGCCTATATTCAGTATTCTTTCTGCTGGTGTTCACGGGAGTTCCTGTTTAGCAGGACGTGTTGTAACGAGTCTCCCTCAACACGATAGATACGATTTTGTTATACGTCGCCTACTTTTATACCTAACACGCTCAAAACTGATAACTTGTTTCTGAGCACCCTCGTATATTAACACGATCAGAACAAATGTATCTCCTCTGAGTACACGTCTTTATAAAGACGATCAGAACTAATATATTTCCTCCCAGTACACGTCTTTATAAAGACGATCATGTATATTTCCTCTAAAAGCACGTCTTTATAAACACGACCACAATTAATATATTACCTCCGAGTACACGTCTTTATAAAGACGACCAAAACTAATATGTTTCCTCTGAGAACCCGTCTTTATAAAGACGATCAGAACTAACATATTTCCTCTGAGAACCCGTCTTTATAAACACGATCAGAACTAATAAATCTCATCTGAGCATGCGTCATTATAAGAGCGATCAGAACAAATATATTTTCTCTGAGAACCCGTTTTATTAACGACGATCAGAACTAATATATTTCCTCTGAGAACCCGTCTTTAAAAACACGATCGGAGCTAATATATTTCATCTGAGAACCCGTCTTTGTAAACACGATCAGAGCTAATATATTTCCTCTGAGAACCCGTCTTATTAACGACGATCAGAACTAATATATTTCCTCTGAGAACCCGTCTTTGTACATACGATCAGAACTAATATATTTCCTCTGAGAACCCGTCTTTATAAACACGATCAGAACTAATATATTTCCTCTGAGAACCCGTCTTTACAAAGACGGCCAGAACTAATATATTTCCTCTGAGAACCCGTCTTTATACAGACGATCAGAACTAATATATTTCCTCTGAGAACCTGTCTTTATCAACACGATCAGAACTAATATATTTCCTCTGAGAA
>JAQQZZ010112207.1:970-15297 GCA_030265115.1 Mopalia vespertina | reverse complement strand
GGATATTAACAGTGTTTTCGTTATTTTGGGATAACACTTTCTTAGTTTGAACAGATTCTAGTTCAGGAAATTTTGCATGTTGAAACCCGTCCTGGAATCGAACCCACGACCCTCAGAGTTAGGCACCGAATCGCCAGCAGTAAATGCCGGCCACCTAGATTCGGTACCTAACTCTGAGGGTCGTGGGTTCGATTTCCGGACGGGTTTCAACCTGCAAAATCCTGAACTAGAATCTGTTCAAACTAAGAAAGTGTTATCTCAAAATAACGAAAATACTGTTAATCTTCTAAAAGACACAAAACTTATCATATGATATAGAGAGGTTTAAACTAGACTTATCAAGTCTTGGGATGCACAATAAAGCGTTACGTGAAGTGGTCAGAAATCAAGACTCAAGTATATAAATATACACTGATAACAATCTGTTACCAATAGCAACCTTACTATTGGTATAAGTTAACAATCCAATATGGCCGCCATAGATGACAGAGATTAATCAGATGTTGTTTTGTGATAAAATCGCGAGCCGAACATGAGATTACTTCGAGATTATGATCTGAAGTCGAACATGAAGGTAGGTGACATTTTATATGTATTATGTACCGAGTTATAGCTGTACTTTCACTTCAAAAGTCAGGAGTAATCGCAAGACTGGTGAAGACTTTGCAACGAGTTAGGGTTAGCCCTTGTTGACACCCGGAAGTTACACAGACCGTATCAATATATGCACAGCATTTTCGACCCATATCAAACAACAAACGTACCTCTGTGTTTTGTCTTTACATTTTATTTTGTACCTTTGTGAACATCGTTAAAGCGACACTCCTCTCTGCAATAAAATGCATATATGTAAAATGGGCATGATTTCTTGTGTTGAATTATGCTCTCTAATTTTCCAATCGAGCTGTATCCATTTTATAATTGATCTTAAACATTGAGTGTTGCTTAAACTAAAGTCAAATTCATCCCCGCGGCCATGTCTTGCTACTTTAATCACTAAACAGAAGAGCTCCACAAATATTGACCAAGCAAATATCTTCCTTGTCACACTAGGGGGCCTACGTCACTAGACCTATAGAGTCGACTGTTTAAACTTTGACAATTCACACCAATGACATTGGTTCACACATGTTTTTAACCTGTAACACACAAGAGTGTAAGTCGCGTGACGTCATGAATAGGGATGGCCACGCCCAAAATGTCAGCTACCAGTGATCGTAGGTAGGTATATACTCGTAATAAGTATACCATTGTTATAAAATAAAAACCCCACCTAATGCGTATTAGTTATAACACATACAGCTTGATTCCAAAGCAAAACAAAACTCAAATAATTGATTGTTATAACCAATAGAGCCTGATTTCTAAATACTAGTAACCAAATGGCAAAAATATATATATATATGTATAATTAGTATCGATATACAATATAGAGTCCTTTCCAAATAAGCGGAAATCCAATAAGATTTTATCTATATACAGAAGATTGCATAATACGCCTGTCTACTACCATCAGTACTATATGAAAGATTCCAGAAAGCAAATCTAAACAAGTTCAAAATTGTTTTTTTTACATATAGTATTCTGACAATAGGCTTACTATCGTGATCAGGTGACACTTTACACAGATGATCTAGCTACCAGCAAGGTTTTGACAAAAATCGGACAACATATCAGCCAAATATTAAGCGGAAATGAATTGACCAATCAGATTGCAGTACTTATGGTACCTAATTATTCACAGATAGCGCTCAACTTCAAACTTGACTTTCGTCTTCATAAGGTATAGCTTCTGAGCAAGTTAGGCAAAAAACGGACAACATTAAGGCAATATATTGAGTGAAAACGAATCGACCAATCAGATTGCAGTATATGAATTTATTTTGCTTGTGTTTCGCTCACTTGCGAACTTGATCTCCGTCGTCATAGGTTGTAACGGTTGAGTAGGTTTGACAAGAATCTTACAACATATAACCAAGATATTGAGCGGAAATGAATTGACAAATCAGATTGCACTACGGTACCTAATTATGCACGGATTAGTATCAGTATCGAACTTAAACTTCGTCTTCCTAGTTTTTAGCTATATGTGACTCATTAGGGTAATACAGATGTCCATAGATTTAGATCTCCTTTAATTGCTTTGTGTGTTCTCTATGCTCGAAACAACTTTACTTTTAATGGCGCATGTCTGTGGCGTCGGAGTAATGGTACTCCTTCCATGTACATATCACAGGATCAAACCGCCGTGTCTTTTGGCTGTCGAATGAGCCGTTTTAACGGGGTTTATCCCTGTTTTCCACAGACAGACAGATTGACAAATGGACAATCCATCGCCATATAAGTGAAATACTGTTGAGTACAACGATACACCCCAATCTACCAACCACTCTGTATTATCCTTTCCTACGTACAGTTACCGAGGGTTTGATTATTTTATATAGGCATTTGAAATCACCTACTGATATGCAAACCTTACACTTAAACATATACTCCTATATATGTGATATGTATTCACCATTATCGGTGAACTTTGTGTCTATGTTTTATTTTAATCGTTTATATTGTTTTTAACATCTGTATCCAGGGTTCAGGCTTTCTAACTGTTACCTTGGTAGCCTTTCTAGTATCAACAAGCCACGGACAAACACCGTACTGCCAAGTAACAACCACTAACAGTAAGTATGATTGGAACAAGCCAATATACAGGGTGATTGGGTGTCAAGACAACACAGACCTAGACACTGTTAATTGGCGTATTGGAGGTGGAGTGTTTTCCGGGAATTGGACCGTATCTAACCAAGGAACAATGTAAGATGTACAATCCGTCGTCATGAAAGTGATATAACCTTGAGTACGACGTCAAACCCCAATTAAACAAACAAACAATCAAACAAACAACCAAACAGTACCAAGTGAAGGGAGATCAGAACAGCTTAAGCACACTCTGACCGTCAAACGCTCACAATTGGAGATTTTATCATAATTTCAAGCTCATAATGTTAAGATATAAATCTCTGCACAAGAGAAAATCCGACAAAAAAAAGTTGAATTAGAAGACTTTTAATTGTAGTGACAACAATTTGACGACATGATTTTAAACAATGTTTCTGTGAATACATTTTGGTTGTTTTCATTTTCGGCTGTAAGGTACGTCGGGAAACACATTATCTTCGGATAATATTGAATCTACAACACTGAGTCGCCAAAATCATAACTTTGTCAGATTAATTCTTTTTTTTTTAAATGTCTTTTTCAAACATATCGATAATAACTCGACATTTCACTATTTTAAATCGGTTTTTAAGTTTCGTTAATTTTAACACAATATTGCTGAGAAAGTAAGAGCGATAAGAAAAAAAAAATGAATGACACATTTTGATTGAAATGATGTATTCTATGCACATGTTAAATAGTTTTGTTTACATGATCGACGTGAAAGGCGTGGCAGTTTAAAAAGGAGATACTAAAAAACAATAGTTTGAAATACATGTGTTTATTGTTTCTACTAGTATTAGGAAAACAATCGTTTACATATTACTGTTTTACATTCAAGAATGAATCGGAATATGTTAACCTGTTTTGCCAAATTTCTAAGTTTAGAATAAAAAGGTAACTCGTAAAGACAACATAAGGCTAGAGTAGCCTCACTCTTACTTGGTTGGGCATATTGTACTATTGGAATTGATACACAGGTAATGCTGCACTGTGGGAACATGGACGCGTGCCATTGTCAAAGAACCGTGACCTGAGTACGACGCTTAAGTTAAAGTTAAAACAAAAACCAAAATTGAATAGTCTGTTAAAACATAGAATTGCCTAATGTGTTGAGTGTTGACAATCTTTTAAATATCATTTTAACAGACAGCCTTCAAAAACTATATCAGTTAGATTTGTTCTGATTTCAAAGGTCCGTCTCCAGGGTTACCAAAACTTCCGGACTCATTCCAAACTCAAATCGAGGCTAATTTCGTAAATCAAGAGTACTCAATAGACATTCAGGAGTATTTTGACAACAAAGGGAATCAAGGTGCCTTGTATATGGTGGAAGATGGAGAACAGCTTATAGCCATATTTGACTACGAAACCAATGAATTTTTCCAGATAAGCGGAGGTAAGACGTGAAAGGGCAGCGACATACATTCTACCAGTGCACATTCCGTGACACCCCTCACACCTTGTTCCGCAACTACCTAACGCCTCCATCCCTCGCGCCGGCTTCCATCTAAACACCGCCACCCTTTGTCCCGCCTTCCATCCACTTTTACCCTTGGCCCTCATCCCTTCTTCCGGCCTCCATCTACACATCTTCACCCCTTCCACTGCCTTTTATCCACTCCTATCCTAACGACCCATCCATCCCATCGGCTTCATGTACACACCCTCACCCCTTGTCCCGCCTACCATCCACTCTTACCCAAACGCCCCCATCCCATCCCCCGGCTTCCATCTACACACCCTCAACCCTTGTCCCGCCTACCATCCAATCTTACCCAAACGCCCCCATCCCATCCCCCGGCTTCCATCTACACACCCTCAACCCTTGTCCCGCCTACCATCCACTCTTACCCAAACGTTAACATTAACGTTAACAGTCAAACAAAAAAGAAAATCGTTTGTTTTATGTTTTCATCTTTTAGATTTGGGATGTGTGGTATCGAATTTGTCAGACAGCACAAGTAACATCGTATTTGGCGAGACAACTGTCAATGGAGAACACCATATATTCACCACCAGTGGATCTCTTAGATTCGGCAGCAAGTTTGGAGAGGTGTAGTAAAACCATTGGGGATATTGAATGTATTTATGATTACTTTTAGAATATAAATTGGAATTTATCGGAGAGACGAATGAGGCCCTCGCAGCGAAAAAATGATCGCCAAGGTTTAATATGATAAGAATTAAAATAAAACCTGAACCTTACTTAAAGCGAGGTATTCGAAATATTCCAAGTGTTTTAAAGGTGCATGGCACAGTTTTCGGTCAAGGCAGCGTTATATCTGTTACTGGTTCTAAACGGATACCAAACACGCATAGTATTTGCTTACTAGGAGAAAGATATACCGTTATGACCGTATTGTTCAACCAGTATAGTGTCGACCCTTATCTTCAACAACACAAAGCACTTACATTGTTCCCAATAAATAGCTACGGATTCTAATATAGTGGTCAATGATTTATTAGTGTCTGTCGTGGTGAATAGGTGTTGTGACACAGGTTATTTTTCGAAACGGTTCTAACTGTTTGGATAACCCATTTCTTCGCCAGTTCAATGAAATATGAGCACCGTGTTCTGTTAGCCTGTCATGCCCAATTATTAGTGTAAACTTCGCTGTCTTATCTTTGTAAATCGTACATTCTTGTAATATGCTAGACCAGGCACCGATTTCATGAAACATTTTTTGACTTATATCCAAATAACGGCACCTGTCTCAATTCAATTTGTCTAATTGTTACTAACTTACATTGTTATGATAATACCCAAATATTAAATGTTTAGAATTAAAAACTGATAATTGGAGTGCTTTTCACTTTCATTTTCACTTTAGCTTGAAACTGCTTTGTGGAATCTTGCCCTGTTTTCTTTTATGTTTGGAAATAGTTCTTCCGGTGGGTTTTGAATGTAAAAAGATTGTCCCCAAAATGGAATTTAAAAAATTAACTTGTGCACGATACTGGGGTTTCTACAACATCTTCCTTTGGTTGAGCAAAGACGAGCTCCCCTTGTCTTCGCAGGAATTAGTCAGGAACTTCTGGGGATGCTCTGCGCATATTGATATCCTTTGTAATATTAAGGATTAATGAGTTGGGGATATGTAGGGGTCGTTCAAAATTGTTCTTCGATCTTCACAAGGAAAGCCGTATAAACTTTTGCAGCAGATTGTGTTCACATATAATACGATGGACACTACTTTAAACACAGGTCTGAAAATGCAAGAACAATCAACAACAACGAGCTTGGTTCTAATTCATTTTACATTTGCCCAATTAAGAATGTGGGCTTATAACTACTCTTCCAAAGCGAGATGTCCTTGGATATAATTTCTCTCCACCGTATTGCCATCAAGTATTAATATATTAATGTATACCTGCAGACATTAACTAGAGACTTACTAAACCTCATTCAATACATCAATAGTGGGGTTGAAGTCACGTGCCGGCGCGAGGTTTAAATGGCAATTTTACAGATTGCTTTATAATTATTTTAGGCTTATTTTCATGACCAATGATATTACAAGCCTTCAAGTATCAAATTGCAATCAAACACAAACGTTACCGAATAGAACGTTACCAATTACCTAACTGATTTCAGACATACAAGGGAAAGACCCAGGTACGTGGTATAAATGTTGATCACTGGCAGAGCTGTGTGTTTTGGAAAGGGTACAATGCCTACTTCACCGTGGATTACTACTTTACAGGTGAGACACTCCCAACTATGATGCACGTAGCCATGTTGTAACCATCGAACCTGCACCATTACTTTAACTCCTGGAACTCCAGTGGAGATCTATTAAAAATAACAAATGATGTCTGACAATTGCACTGAACGGCAACAACAACTGGCATTAATCTCTCTAACACGAGGAAACGGGAATGTTTATTTTAATAGCAGTTTATAATGGTGAATACGATAAATAACGTATATATACGTAATGGATGGAGGTTACGTGATGTACGTCACAACGGAAAACGAATTCATTCATATTTTGGAAAGAATGATTCCAGAAAGATTGTTTACAATTTGGTTGACGACGGTGTCGGCAGTCAATATGGCAAGCGGCACAGCCATGGTGAGTGTCGGTAGAGTAGTTAAACTGTAAATACCGATTACTCAACTTCACGAAACTTTTCAGGGCTGATGAAAAAAGATTTTCAGACCACACAAAAAAACGGCATTTTATGTATACTCAACATTAAAACAAATTGTATTTTCGTTATTTTGGGATAACACTTTCTTAGTTTAAACATAATCTAGTTCAGAAAAATTTGCAGGTTGAAACCCGTTCGGGAATCGAACCCACGACCCTCAGAGTTAGGCTCCGAATCGCCAGCAGTAAATGCCGGACACCTAGACACGGTGTCTAACTCTGAGGGTCGTGGATTCGAGTTCCGGACGGGTTTCAACCTGGAAAATTTTCTGAACTAGAATCTGTTCAAACTAAGAAAGTGTTATCCCAAAATAACGAAAATACTGTTAATCTTGAATTTCTAAAAGACACAAAAATTATTCATTAAAACAAATTGTATATTAGTTCAAGTTTGTTTTATCTTGCTACAGAGACCAATTGGACTTCTGGAATCGCAATGCCACAAACCCCGGTTAGAGCTTGGGTCCAGGGAGCAAGTACAAATCCAGTGAAAACCTTTAATCATTATTACGATTTCTTCGCTTTTCGACCCGCAGTTGAAGATCCAACTGTGTTTCAGGTATGATTTTCGTAGTATCAGAAGTTCATTAACGAGAAGTAATTGGCATTGATCTTTCACCTAACAGATATGGTGACGTAGAGATTATGTTGAAGTGTAAACATACTCTGTTCCAGATCGGTTCTGTGTAACGCTAACAACATTAAACGCTAGCGTTAAATCTTTATTGATAAAATATAACACTTGAGCAACTTTTAAGATTGAAGAATATTTATTTTATCTTTGGCATAAGGGGGCCTGTTTGAAACAGTTGATAACCTCGAGCAAGTAACGGACAACGATTACCGACCCAAGCATGCCACAAACATTAAAGTGCAGGCAACACAGCATAACATAAAATGTAAAAGGTAAATAAAGTATAATAAGTCTAACGATGCATATTAGGTAAGCATAGACATTAGATAAATACATTTCGTGAGACAGCGGGGGTTGCCTGAGTCAGAGTGTAAACATTTCTAGGAGGATAAGATTGGTAACATGCATAAACTATAATATAAAGTTGTATATTTATCATTACAAAACATATCAAGTAAACTCAAATTTGAATGAAAACCATAGTGTACATCAATGTTGTAAAGTTTCATGACTCTTTGATTTATGAACAGGCCATAAGACTGACGTGTAAAAAAATCATTCATAAACAGAGGACAATAAACAATGGAGGGTAAATGTGAATGCGATGTAAATAATTGAACCAATCCCAAAACATAATGCCCCCCACTCCCCCACCCCGTCATTGGAGCTACATTATTATTAAATTATTAACAGAGGACACAGTTTTTATTGTTCGCAATAAGTTATACATAAGAAAAGAACAGTGTTTTGTTCAAATGTGATTTTACCCAAGAAACGGGCATAATTGGCGTGTTTTTTTTTGTTTTTGTTTTTTTTTTTATAAATCCGCATAATACTTTGCTTTATTACCACACATGCGCACAAAACATCCGGCTTTTAACATTACACGTTTTCGTTTTGGAAAGTGCCGAAGGATGTTGCGACATATAACTATCGGTGACTATGTTGATCTGATTTTTCACTCTTGAATACTGGAAAATTCGTTTGGAGAGTGTGAAATTCGTGATCGCCTCCATAAGAGGACACGGACTTGTTCGTAATACTATTAGATGGTTGCCATGGAACAGATCGATCTCATCTTTAACTTGTGACTTATTTGGCACCTGTTATTTTTATTGTCATCTTTATGCGAACCTTTCGAACATACGCAATAAAATAGTTTGATTCTGATATAAATCTGGGTTTTCACGGCAACTACATTGTATAGGGCACGTAAGTCTCGTTCACGGGGCCGGGGTTATAAAACCTTTAGCATACTGAAGTCCGAGTCTGTGCTCAAACTCTTGAGATCGTGCTCCCCTGAGTTGTGCTCCAATTCGGTGGTTATAAAATGTTTTGAGCACGTACTCAGCTGTACACAAAATCAAAGCACCTTCCAACTCTTGAGCACGCTGTTATAGAGCGCTTCTGTCAATGAAGGTAAATTGCACTACGCTGATTTTGTCGGCTGCTTCGAGGCGATTTTGTTTGTCACTGATAAATTGTTTTGACCATTATAAATGTCTAATTTTCAACATCGAGTCGAACAAAGTACGTTAACGGTCATTTGCAACCATTACATTCTTATAGCAACTTTGCAATCCTGTTGAGTACGGCCATGAGCATGGTCCAGAGCTTGCTCAGTATTCGTGCTCAGCTGAGCACAGAAAGCTTTCTCAATTTTTTTTATAACCTTGCTTTTCGAACACGGACTACAGAGTCGACTCAGCTGAGCACGAAATATCACCTTGAGCATACTCAAGTACTTTTATAACCTCGACCCCAGATCTTTCAGAGCCGTTTGGAGCTATCGGACTGAAAAGGAGAATCAACTTTTCGTTGATGCTAAAACAATAAAGAATTTAGACTGTCACCGGAAGTGGAGTGAATAACTTGAATTTTTGCAGACCACGTGACGTGAATTACAGGACCTATTATAACAGTCCACAACCATTGTCACAGCCGTGTTCCATATCTTTTCGCAAGGTAGAGCCAGGTCAAATCAACTGGGCGAGCAAGTGTTAAGATTCACGCTGCTGGTATTGGCGTGGCACATTTTTGGTAAATGGACTTCTGGTAGTATTTAACTTGCCCAGTTTAATGTTTTCATTTGTAACTCCCCATGGGAGAGCGGGTGGGCTATTTAATAACAGCAGGCCCTACCTTGGATATTTTTTTTTTACTTTATATTCAGTGTAGCTGAAATACCGCTGAATGTGGCGTAAAACACCAATCAATCAATCAATCAAATTTGTAACAAATCACACGGGTTTCGTCAATTTAGTAAGTCTTACACATCTAGCAAAGAGAAAAAAAAACAAATAGATGTTTTCTCGCCAATAAATGATGTTGATATTATAACGTGTTTCAAACAGTACGGAATCGATAGCTGGTCCCTTCTGTAGCTAAAGAAAAATTAAATCCACAGGTATTTCAGGTATATTCAGAAATGAAATTTATACTAATGAGCCTTTTGCATATCGATAACAAGAACTCTGGACCAGTTACTCTATCCAGATAAGATAGACTGACATTGAACTTAAAATAATAACAGCAGATCGGTTGTTTGGAAGTATGCAGACGAAATTTGCAAGTTGTGAAAAATAGTCCTTGAAAGCCATAGATTTGTATTGGCTGGAACAGACGACTGACAAGAACTGACCAATCAGAGCGTGAAAAAGCTATGCACTACGCGTGAATATATGAAACAAATATTTCATGGCTATATTACGCTGAAATGTACTGAAAATGTTTTTGGTTACATTATTGTACTGGTTAACATATTTACTCTCTTATCGATTAAATAATCCGATTGGCCACAGTCATTCTTTGTTGTTTGATCAATTGGTTGTATTTGGTGCTTTAACAGACACCTCAAGGAGTGGTTTGTCCTGGACGAGTCGTCACACAGCCCATCCCCAAACTAGGCGGCCAGTTTTACTACAGACAAGAGATTATTAATTCGTTAATATCAGCTGTCCAGCAGGCAGATGTAAGTATATCATTTGTACGCCGTAGCCCATTTAAAGATTACTCCCTTCATTGTTCTTTGGCACCCAGATTATTAACAAAACAACAAAATAAACACACACCACAGCGCATTTATCATCTTCGCTATCCAAGAGTTTTATTTAGAGTCACTGTACATTCCGACCCTTGGTGGGCTCATCCTCTCCAGAATATACAGCTACTATCCCTGAGGAATGAAGTGATAAAGGTTCGGGTAAACTCTCCCTGTTCAATTACCTCCGATCAATGATTCATGAATGATCTGATAAAATCGTTATTGACAATCGCTGCAAATGTTCCCTGGTCGAGTTATGTTGTGACAGGCCATGTGATTGGATGCCTACAACCACCCAGGCAGTTATTTTCGCCACACAAATGGTTGCAATGTAGAGTATTTCGGAATAAAATCCAATCATCCACCCAATCTATATCAATCAATCAATTGAATTCACTCATAATGGAATTGTAGGCACTGATCGCATCGCTTGATCGCGGCTTAAATAAACTTTTCTGGTTACAAAGTTGCTTGCAACGAAATCAAGAAAACAAAAGTCGTATCAGTACTTGTCATCTTGCCTGGATGTTGATCAGTATATACAATAATGAAGGTTACGTTAATAAGGTATCAAACTTGGAAAAAAAAAATTGGGGAAAAAGGTTTAAATTTCATAACAAAAAACCGTGAATTTTAAATTAAAGGCTGATTGTCCTCCCAGGCGACGACGTCATTATGCGAAGAGAAGTCATTCTGTTGTCTTGACGTTATACCTCTCTCATTGCTTGTTACGTTTTGTTTTAGTGTTCATATTATGTTATTTATTAGGTATGGTACGACTCGAGTTACAAGCTGGTTCGCTACGATTACCGCTATTTATCAGCTTTTGCGCCTTACTTTGACACGAACCCAATGACGGAAATACACGATTACAATTCAGGTAATCACAGTACTAGGCTAGGTTTGTTTAAATTCATAATGTCGAAATGTAACTCAATTGTGACGTGACGTTATACAACAAAAGTAAGCAGTTTAAGGCGGAGCAAGGATCTGTTCCTATCACTTTGACACCCATTCAAAAGGTGTCAAAATGGCGGCAGAGCTTAGCAACAGTTATGTGGCCGATATTGAGGTTATAAACAACATTCTCCGGAAATAAAAAACAGCGAGGAGTAAACAAAAATAATACCGTTTCAAAATCCTCCCAGGCATACGAAGACTACCACCAGGATATCAGAAATAAGAAGTAAACTCATCTCAACAGTGAAGACTCTGAAGAATTTTCTATTTTAATGCGCCTTTTCTGATATTTTAGTGTCAGTAAAGTATACTGATTGTGAAGCAAACATGTTTAGAACTATGTTCGTGATTACCAATTCCCCATTTGTACGGTAAGCTTGATCAAATGTAGAAAGTTGAGGCAGATATTACTATTAGAGTAATGTTGCGAGATGAAGCACCGTACGGCTGAATGTAACTGGTACACCTTAATGATGGAGCAAGTGAATGAAGGGAGTCTGAACACCAATAACAAAAGTCGACTTTGTTATCTTATTAATACTACCAGCCTTGTTTCTCGTTGTGTATATTTGTAGACAGCACGTTACGCGTGGAAGATTAAAATTTACAGTTAATACCGTTTTGAGCAATTGGCAACGTTGCTAATTTATCCATTTCTTGTCAATGTACATCGCATTTAGCGGTATTTTAGCTAATCCGTGATGCGACCATCACAAAATTCTTATTAGGCCATTTGCTCTAAAGGCTATGAATCGGTGAAACCAGATCAAATAGCTAATAGCAAATTAGGAATATACATTCACTATGGCATAAAGTCATCTAACAGCGGAATATTAAAATTGGATAGCGCTTCGAGTAACCGGGCCCTGGTTTTATTGTATATGTTCATAAGCTGATGATATCTGAAGATTCCTTAATTTGATTATCAAGAGATGGAGCAAATGGAGGATAGAGACATCAGTGTTAAACAAAAGTTATTCTTATCAAAGGTAAAACAAACGATACAAGAAAAACAGCGACGTTGCTCTTCGTTGCGGTTGATTTATGTTTCAACTCAAGTGGATCAAACTCTACAATTTGGAACGAATCTGGAATTTGGAAATACGAAATATTGTACTAATAACCGAAAACAAAAAGTTGTATCCTATCCATATTCGGGATAATTTGAACTTATGAACTGTAGTCGTGTCAATCAGAAATTAGTGCAAACTAATTTTGGACGGTTATTTAATTTAGTTTAAAGAGTATTTATTTCTATAAAGAAAGGACACTGGATTGGTGATCAGGCATAGCCTATGCATACCTACCTACACAGAGTTTGGGAGTATTTTGTAAGCAAACTTTATGTTGAATAAACCAACATGATATTAAAATGAACACAAAATTTTAAATTGACGTAGGCAGGTCTGCCTCTGTGAACGCCACACAACCGTTTCATTAAAAAAATTGGAGACAGACTTCGTGTTTAATAGTATGCTTATTTCAATAACAGGAGTGGCTTATGTTATTGATCGTGTATTGGGAAATTGTACAATAACAACCATAGAAAACAGCACCTTCGACGAGACTATGAATTATACAATAACCCCAAATAGTGCTCAGTTTTACGACCAAATGAAGACTTCATTGGGACTTTTCTTCCTCGATGATACATACTCATACGAGGGTCAGGTACTAATCTTTTTCATTGGTTTATTATGTTATGTAGAATTTATAATATACTTTTTTCCATTTAACTATACCAGCTTACATTTGTCACATATTGGACACAAGCTATTGCAGACTGGCTTTATCGTAATGATGACATGAACATATTTTTAAAACGCATAACACATGTTTTCGAACCCCATAACAAATTATTTATATTTGGTTTTAATATTTATTCCTTTGTTACAGAGAAAAATGAGTGGAATGGATTGCGATGTGTTCATATCTCAACGTACAGATTATAAGCTTCCGGGATTGCCTGCATTAAACTCCACTTTTGAATATTATTTCCTGTCAGTAAGTATCGGATGAAATGCCAGGTCAAGCTCCCTTACCGAACTATTCTAAGCTAAGACGGTTGTAAGCAGTCGTATATTCGTTGCACAAGGGTATGCTGACCGTTCACGCACTAACTTACCTAGACCTCGAGTGCCTGACAACAGAGCACACCAAAAATAAAACAGTTAAAATTAAGCAAAAACAGGGTTGCCATATAGAAGGTTTTCTGTTCAGTTATTTTCAAAATATCTCTAAGACAAAATGGAACGCAAAACTTTTATATTTCCAAGTTAATAAATTAATTTGAGCTTTATTTGTTGAACGAAAAAAGATGTATTTATGAACTGGCTGAATATTTGTGAACTTCAAACAATGAATCTGAAATACATTTATTTATGATTAAATATATAGGCGTTGGTTCGATTTCATATTTGGAACATTATGCCAAATTTAACAACAGTTAGGCTACATATGCCCTCGTGGGGGTGCTCCTGGGATAACCATATGGTAACCCAAGAGATTTCAAACAATGGCACGCAACAATGCCATGTTCTAAGGGTGAATCCGTAATAGAGAAAGGCACAATTACAACCGATGGTTATTGTCTACCAAGTTTCATAAAGATAGGCCTTATAGTTTTCGAGTTTTGCTCCGGAAACGGATTGGAGCTATCCGGACGGACGCTGATCATACTATAATATGACCGATTTTCATCGGGCGTAGAAAAAGAATGAGATCAACGAAACATATGCCTCTGGAGGCCATATTTCTTTTAAGTTTTTTGCTAGTCTCTCTTGAATCAGACTCTTCCGTCCACACATCCTATTCTCAG
>JAQQZZ010112206.1:15612-30231 GCA_030265115.1 Mopalia vespertina | reverse complement strand
CTAGCCGAGTAACACATTCACGGTTCGATGATTCAAAGGGTAGCGGAGTTTCAAATCCCTCTACATACTCATCCCAGAATGGACACAGATTATTCATTTTACAATTAAGCATTATATGTTTGGGTATTATTATTTTAAGCTACTAAGTATTGAAAAAAGAAATTAAGTGAAATTACATGTAAGGCATCCAAACAATAAAGTTCCTTTAAAATTATCTGAACTACAAAGTTGTTAACAAAGATAGTATTACATTCTTTGTGGGATTGGGTGATTTGGGTGATGTAAATAAATGTATGGTTGACTTTACAAGCCAGATTGAATTGTTGGATTTCTAGCAGATAGAAAAAAATGGAAGTTACCTAAATTATTAACAGGGTAAAACAGAAACTGTAGAAATATACAGAATAAAGTAATATGATATCCAACTATAAATGGCCGACATTTCAATACAGATTTACGTAAATGACATCATTACAACAGAAGTGACATAAAAGTTTTGAAAATTCATCTAACTGTAATTTTAATGATTTGTTAGTTTTGTCCATCAATTAAAAAAGATTTGACACAAACAAATTTGACTATTGTAAGGAAATACGATACTACATTGTATCAAACAAAGACAGAGACAAGCAAAAAAAAAAAAGCAAGTTTAATTTAATTCTAATCCAAAGTTTGAATACTTACTCCTTCACATTTGGTACATTTCTGAGCGAATTGTTCCTCGTAGCAGGGCACACACACAACCTCTCCCTCTCGAGGTATAAAACTCTTGTTACGAATTGGCTCTTTACACAGCATACAACAGAAACACTCTTCATGCCACTGTTTACCTTTGTATTCAAACTTCTTCATACCTGGAATAGAATGAGTGATGAAATAACTTGACTGAACACATACACAATAGAATTTCTTTGTTTCAGTATATTACAGTGCTACAGGCATGTCACTGCAAATGGCACCAGTAAGTCACAGACTAATACTAGGACAATCAAAAACTCATTTGTTAAGTCTACAGAGCCCGGTGGTTGATAAATACAAGGAAAAGCATAGAATTCGCATTTCACTTACATGGTTGATTGGTGTTTTACGCCATATGCTGAAGGGTATTTCATTTATATGACGGCGGCATATTCCAACCATAATTGACATTAACACATCCATACATTTTTAAGTGTTTTGATAAAGTTGAAAAGTTAATCTCGCTCCAGTGCTTAGTTTAAACAGCATTACTTCTCTCCAAACAAACTGCCTTTAGCAAGAGGGCTCACTTATATGACACAGTGTATTCAACAGTAATTGCCACACCAACACAACCATTACATGTGAAGTGTTCTACTCTATTGGAAAATTAATGTTCCTCCAGTGCTATCACAACAGTAGGTCTACATTGTACATGTATACTTTAAAATACTGCCATCAGTCAGCAGGGTAAGAGATGGCAATAAAAAACCCTCTTGAACAAGGGAGTTTGTTAATAGTAGAAGTGTATATATGAAGTTACCTCCCCTGAAGGGCCCAGAGCATCCATCACATCTCCCAGCAAACTTATTATCATGACACTCAGCACAGAAGATCTGATCATTCTTAGAGGCAAAGGGTTGATCCACGAGGGAATTCTGACATTCCGAACATTTAAAACACAGCTCATGCCAGTGACGGTCCTTGTAGGATAGATCCTGAAAACAGAATATTGTGAATTATAAATGACCAGTGTTTAACATGGACTCAAAGGTGCTAAAATTGTTTAATACCTCTTTGCATTACAGGTGTAGGGTGGAAAACCTAGAGGAAACCCTGCAAAACACCCAGCAATCTTCAAAATCACTTTTAACTTTGATTAAATAGTTAATGTTTGAATTTAGGACACAATACAAACACCACAAACAGATCAGCTTCCTGTTCCCCTTTAGCTCCGAGAGCACCAGAGCAACATGAAGCTCCCTCCAACCACCCGCTTGATGGGGTTTAACGTCATACTCAAGGGTATTTCACTTATATGACGACAGATTGTCCACTTCACACGGCTCCTTACATAATTACAGTGGAAAACCAATAATAAAACAAGGTAAAATCTTCAATTAAAACTAGTGCTAGGAACTAATAATGGTAGTTGTTTGATGAAGCGTTTCTATGTCACTCATATATGATGAGATGCAACAGGTGAAGACAGTACTGACCAAATGGAATGACAATATACATAACAAGCACGGGACCTAATACATGGAGAAGAAATATAGCAGTGAGCATATTTACAGCCCTGGATATCACAACCGATCAGCATTGTGTTTCCCCATACATGTTGTGATGTAGCTCTGAGGGCAGCACGAAGCTTCCTCCAACTGCATGAACTACCATATCAGGGGTTCATGGATGTCTTAATATTGAATTTTGGACGTAGTATGATAAAAAATAAATAGTTAAGCATTAAAAAAATTAGAAAAAATTCAATATGACATTAAAAAATCCCAGATTTTTTCTTTTCATTTTTTAATGCTTTACTATTTATTTTTATCATACATTAGAAATTGAGTCTGAATTGAGATTTTTTTAAAATGATGCATTAAAATGATGTCTCAAATAGAGTTTAATCTCCAGCTGAAGTACTCATTTAGGGTAGTTACACTGGACTTCTATGAACCCCTGCATTTACATAGATGGGAAATAGATGGGGGAAAAATCTTGGTTTCTAACTTTCACACAAAAACATAAATTCACTGACTAGTGTTTCACAACATATTCAGCTGTATTAATTATAATGACTATACAATATGAACACAATTTGAAGTTTACAACTGTTTATAGTATGACACATCCATTTGAAAAAAAGAATAAAAAGCACATATAAATACAATCTATTGAAAGTTCAGAAAGTCAATCTGTAGCCTATATTGCTATTGATTCTTATTTTGAGACAATTTATCCAAGTAGTCTCCCTTGGGTGTCAAAGTTAATTCCAATTAAATTCATGACAATGGCTCAATGTGAAAAAAAAGCTCCCAAAAACACCCAAGGTCGAACGGGATGAATACAGAAGTTAAAAGTTGGCTATTGTGATTTCTCCTGGCTCTCTGGTTTGGCTTGACAAATTGCCTCTGGGAATAACTTGATAACAAGTAGAGAATAGGTTCCAATAAGATAGACCACTTTGCAATATTGAGCAATTTTACTGTGGACGACAGGATTTTTCTCTTTCTTTCCTTTGATTCCAAACAAATAAGTCAACTAAGAAATGGAAAATGAGGTGCTAAAGCTAGGCCACTTTAATGGATTAACTGATAACCTCAGTGGTCTTTATGAAACAATACGGTTTCCTGTTTGATAGAGTTGTGTTTCATTTATGTAAGGTTATTTCACTAAAATCATTTGATTGCATGGCATGATTTAATTTGTAATAATGAGTATTCTCACCTCAAGTTTGAGACTTATACATGTATCAAAAATAGTTTTGCAAATGTCCTTTTTCATAACAAAATATCATTTAGAGGAGGTATACATTTGAAAATAAAATTTAAGGTTTCTTTTTAAGAAATTCAGATAACAGAAAGGTATACATTTGAAAATAAAATTGAAGGTTTCTTATGAAATTCACCTATCATTTGACATTAGTACACTAAATCTATAAGCTAACTGTTGGGAAAAACAAAGTCAGGGTTTTTGTGTAGATTATTTAGAAATTTACAATAGTTTTGTAAGACTTTGAATCCATTTCCATTTAAATAACGAGCATCAGTAAGACTTTCTGCACTACCCTTCAATGGAAATAGAGAGATCTGAGATAAACAGCAATGACAGGTCACTGAAAACAACTCTAATCCCAGGGCTGAATTAAGCCAACTGATGTAATAAGAACAAGCCCAAGAGCTTGTAGTACCCACTTCCTTTGATGTCCTTTGCTAAGCACAGACTTATTTTGATTACATGTGGTTTTACCCTATACTTAAGGTTCTTTCGTTTATAATGGCAGTGTGCGCTAACCTTAAAAATGGATTTGTTTGTTTGTTTGATTGGGGTTTAACGTCGTACTCAAGGGTATTTCACTTAAATGACGATGTGCCAGCCAATGGATGAAGGAAACAACCCTCGACAACACTGGCAACAAACAAAGACAAGACGGGTAAAATACAGGACAATAACAGGATGCAATACAGACATCACAAACAGATTGGCTTCTTGTTCCCCTTTAGCTCTGAGAGCACCAGGGCAACATGAAGCTCCTCCAACCACCTGCACCTTAGAAATGGAATAATCACACTCAACATCATTGGCAATAAATACTGACGAGAGAGGAGAATCACAAGACAAAACAATGGATCAATGCCGTGTGTTGCCCCTTTGCTCCAAGAGCAATCGGGGAACTAGAGAAGCCAAACAACCACCTGTTGCTTTATACTTTGATCAATGCATTGATAATCTATACATGCTTAAATGCCATCCCACAAGTGGGAGAAGGTAACACATTACCAGATTAACACAGGATTCTTATAACAAGAAAAGTTAGTTTCAGAGAAGGTGACAATACTCTAGGGATATAAAGTAATCGATACTGTCTGAGAATCTCAACCTTCACACATAATTGAAAAACACTTCACTAGCTGACAATATAAACCTATTTGTTCACTTCTATTCCGAGGAGAAACTTATGGCTGTCGAAAAGACTTATCCATTCCTTAGGAGGTTATTGGTTAGGAGGAAATTGAGATGTGTAACAGTTGTTCTTAGCACAATTTTTTTACTACTCTGGCAATTATAGCCCAGTGGACCATGAACTGAAATGCTGCATGATGGCAGTCACAAGAATTTCAAAATGTAACTAACTTTTCAAACTGAGTGGATAATTGGCAAATATTCAGCACTGAAAATAAATTAGATCTGTGAAAAAATGAATCAGGTTGTTCCAAAAATTCTTTATACAGGTGTTCTTAAAGTTATTTTATTCATGTGATGCCAGCTCAAGATTGGGAGCGAACCACCATCAAAATCACTGGCAACAAACAAGGACATGATTTATTGATTAGTGTTTTACGCCATGCTTAAGGATATTTCACTTATATGATGGCGATGTATTCCAACAATAATTGACACTAGCACAACCAAGGTGTGAAGTGTTTCCATAATGTTGGAAAGTTAATTTTCCTCCAGTTCTATGTAAAGACAGCCTTGCTACTCTTTAAACAAACTGCCCTTAGCCAGATGGTTAAGGACAGGACAGACAGCAATACAAAGACCTCACAAACAGATCAGATTTATTGATTGTTTGATTGATAAGTGTTTAACATGGTATCAACGGTTGTAAATCCAACAAAAATGTATGTTTCCCCAGTGCTAAGTAAATATGTCTTTACTTGAAACATACCGTGCTCACCCTAAGTGCATAAAATGTGAAGAGCTGGCATTGTTGAAATAATAATATATTCCTGCAGTGCTAAGTACATACAGCATGCACGTGGCTGGAACAAACTACCCTTATCTAGAGAGCCCAGATTTTTAGGAGATCTTACAGAACATGTTCATCCTTTATGCCACCAGAAAATGTAAGATGAAGCGACTTGTAGATGCTGTTGGCAAACAGAACCACTGGTGTCAGATGTGAACCTGATCTTACCAATGTTAGACCACATCGGAGGCTCTGACATTTAAAACAATACGAGATTAGCAAAGATTCTATTTCTGACACAATCTATTGTTTCTTACACAGAACAGGCCCCCAGGCATTATAGGGTTATATACGTAATACAAAACTAGTAAGTGGTTGCTACAAGCATTACGATGTAACAGTACATGTACATTACAATGACAACAGGGTCTACAGTTTCTGACACTGAACAGACAACCCGGCAAGCATTAAGGGCATAACTGTTATATGGAACTGACAAGTTATTGCCTCATCCCCTGTATTACTGATTCTAACACAAACAGACCCCCAAACAGCTGCTGATATTAGTGGCTGGTACATGTGTGTATACTATAGACATACTGTAGGTAGACCCATAACAATTATTACTTGTTTTCCTTTGGCTGGGGTTTTAATGCATACGTAAGGTTATTTCTGACATATAATGACATGCCAGACCAATGGTTGCAGTAAACCACTCAAGACATTACAAGCAACAGAGAATATAGAGCAGGACAATAAAACAGAGATAAAACCAAATGCCACAATGGATTCCCCTTAGCTCTGCTAGAACCAGGGGTGTCCAGAGCTTTAGAGAATTTGATCGTTCCAATGAACAGCCTAAACATTAAAGCTGTGCCTTGCTCGTTTGATAATTGTTTTACACCATACTTAAGGTTATTTGACTCATGATAGCGTGCCAGCTCACTGTGTGAAGAAAATCCCCGTTGGCATCACGGACAACAAGCGTACCCAAAATCAATTCAAATTTCGTCAATGACAAATCCTAACCTTTTTTGCTTGTTGGGACAGCATGTAATCGAACAAATTTATGTTTTCAGACAAATGTTGATGCTTTCTAACTGATAAATTCATCTTCTGCCTCACAAACACAATTTCCAAGTCTTTTAAATAGCTGCCAAAATAGTAATTTTTTGTATGAATTTGAGTTGATTTAGGGTATCACTAAAAAGAAGGGGAATCAGATTTGTCAGTGTATTTATGTTCAATGCATATAGGTTAGTTCAATTCCATTTTTTTCTACTAGTTATTCAACTGTTTCATGGCTTAATTTCTGCAACCATATGTAGTAAGGGGAAGTATATGTAACATATCAGTTGTCAAAGTGGTTTCACTATTGTTTTGTATCTACAGTAGATACAGTATCTACAATAGATACAAAACAGTAGTGCAACCACTAGTGACTACACCAAGCATTTTCTCGGATTATCAAAGCCTTATAAATGTACATGTGTATAACAAGGATAGATGATGGAATAAAGAACTAGAACTTGTCTACCATCTTTTTTTCTCCACACTTAAAAACATTACGCCCAGAAGAAAATATGGATTCAATAATGGGGGCAAATAGAACATTCTACAAAAAGCCAACACCCAACAAGATGCACTCAAAAACTTAAAAAGTAAAGAACACCAAAAACCTGAATAAACCCTAGTCACAGAGTAATCTGGCATAATATTATTCCATGTTGGCAGACAATAGGAAAGAAAACAAACAATGTTGTTGGTTTACCAGGTTACCCTGTGTAAGTTCCAAATCTAGCTTGTTTATATCTATACCCATATGTTGAGGTAGGAAAGTCAGTTAAATGCAAACAGATTGTGGTTTAAAGAACATCTATGGAAGATTTGTCAGCCACGCCTTAAATAAGATTGAGGACAATGTCTGGTATCAGTACTTTTCTTAGTGTTCATCGGATAACAACTAACACATGTTTTTTGTGTTTTTTTTAGTTTTTTGCTTATGATTAACTTTCACTTAGTTCACTCAAATGATTGACTGATTGGTGTTTTATGTCATACTCAAGGATAATTCACTTATATGACACTTATATCCAACAATAATTGACCAAAACACTACCATAGAATGTATTCTTCTTTTACTGAGTAAAGACATATTTGCTACACTCCTAAATAACCACCCTGAGCAGTCAAGGACTCAGTAATAGTGACCATGCTACCAAAGATCAGCCTCATTAGAATATCAATACAGAAGACAATTGTCACAACCCAGCCACAGTATACACTTGTGCCACAAAGCTGAGCAATGACTTATATCACAACAATGCTGAATGCTCATGAAGGACAAATGTCCAGCAAGTACATGTTAGTGTAAAAGCATTACATTCTAGATTTCCATATATGAAAGTCATCTCTATCTCTCCTGTTTCACTTTTCACAATCGCTTCACCATTATAAATTAAATGTCTAGCCTAAACAGTCTGACTTAACAATCAAAATGCAGATGAATTATGGTGCACATTTGATTTATTATTAACCTTATTCTGCTTTTGATAATATATTGACAATCAACCTAATTTATACAGTAATGTGTGGATTTACATGTACCTTGTTCAGAAGAACAATAAAAGTATAGATAAGCACACTGTAAATAAACTGTTTGTAAGTATGGGAATCAGTTATAGCCATCTTCTCAGCATCACCACAGTATAATGACTGGAGTTGAATGGAGGTTATTAGAACATGTGTAACTGTTACATGTAGGTCTTTACTGGCTTTCATACTAAACTCTATATTTTGTATTGTCATAAAGCTATCTGTCCTAGAAGGACAGAAAGTGCGAAGTGACCTGCCCTTTACCTCAAGGATGAACCTAATAACTAGTTGAATGTGTCAGTGAGTGGTTCAATGTGTATTACCTCTGGGGGAATATCTACCCCTAGATCAGCTTCTATTAATAGACCAGTGCAGACATAAGGGTACCACAGCTCTTGGAATAACGCCAAATGTGTTTGTCTGCAGAAATTTGCTGACTGTTCATTTTATACAATGTGCGATTGGGGCCCAGACTGTGAACAGTTTGGTTGTTTGTTTAGGATTTTAATCCAGAAGTTACTGTTATTTCACGCATATGACACAATGGAGCCCGCTTAATGGGTGAAGAAAACCATCCTCAGTGCCACTGGCAACAAACAGAGTTAAGACAAGACTAAAAGAAGATAATCACAGAGCACAATACAAAGAGATCACAGACAAAGCGGCTTCAGCTACCCCTTAGCTGTAAGAACACAAAGGCAGCAGGAAGCTCCCTGCCAACCACTAGACAATGAACAGATCCCATCAGTCCTCAGTAAAATCAAAAATGAATCAGGTAGAAATTGGTGATATTTATTTTAAACCAATATCAATTAAAACAAGTACATGCTAATTGAGAAATGCATCCTAAGTCAAATTAATTACTGTATAGGAGATATCAGAACAACACACATGTATCTGAGAAATGCCTCTTGCAGACAGACTCACATATGCCAGACTCTCTTATTTCCACCTCCATCACTCTTTCTGTCACCCAGTATCAAGGAAAAAATCCCTTTCCTTAATAGTTTACACTCACAAGTCAAACTGAGTATAAACAAATTGTAGCTAAACTAATAAGCTTGATAATGAACTGTCAGTCTAACAGAATGTGAAAGCCATACCTTATGACATACCATTACGTAACAAGTTACTAGTTCCATGCTGGGTTTATCTAGTTCCCAGCAGTACATGCATGTACAGAGTACCAGCTGTAAAATGATTTGCAATCTAAGAGTTTAATACACTGATGTACACTTCTCCCTACTCCAATAGGAGATGATTTGGGTGTTCTAATGCCTTGACTGTTTCATTTGTTTACTTGGGGTTTAATGACGCTTTGTTTTATTCACTCATGAACTGAAGGCATGTGAGCAAAGTGGATGACAAACGATATCCTTGCACATCACAAACAAAAAGACTGAAACATGTATTTGTTTGTTTGATTGGGTTTTCAGGTATGTCAGCTGAATGAGTATAGAGTGCCACCCTCAACATTACAGGCAATAAATGAAGACAAGTACAGGACATTATATACTTCTGAACAGTAATCACACTGGCACAGGGATGTGGATAAATTGAAATCTATGAATCATCTCATGTTCTAGATGAACTCCCAGTGACACGTTTCTAAACAAATCTTAATCTCAAGGTGTTATAGGAAACCAACAGATCTAATATACATGGTGCAGAAAGGCAAACTATCAACTACTTGTTGTCTCATAGCTATGAGTGCACCAGTAAAACAGGAAGCTGCCTCCAACCCTCTGCCTAAACCTTGGATGAAGAGTAGGAATTAAAAGTGAAAAAACACAATGCAAACTGATATTCGCCTTGTAACTTTGAAAGAGACAGAGCTTTCAACACCCCCGACCAATGTGTTGTTTGTAAAAAAGATGTTTGATGATTGGTCAGCGAGAACAAAGGTGGGCCAATGACAGCTCTAGTACTTTGTTTTGTAGTTAATCAACATTAGCGAAGAAGGATTGACTGACTGATAAGTGTTTAACATTGTGATCAAGGATATTTCACTTAAACCAGTAAATATTGCCACACCAACACACTCACATATATTGGAAGTGTTGGTTCTGTCGGAAAATTATTATTCCTCCAGAGCTAAGAAAATGAAGCCTGAGTATATTTGGAATATACTAAACTTACTCAGTGGAGTATTCAACACTGAGAATGTACTTTAATACCAACTAATAATAGCTTACCCTCTAAAATGGGATTTGGTTTACACTGCACAAGATACCAAACAGGTAAATTCGCCTCGGTATCAAGCAACTCGGTCAAGGTTCATCTTTATCAAGTTCAAGGTTTTTGTGAACTACAAATACATTTTATGACTGCCGGCCGTAAGGTTATACCCCTGCTTCATTCTACCCTACAGGTACAAGTCGTTAAGTGGAAATGGTAAGCACAGGTATCAATGACATGCTTGATTCTTCTAAAGTAGTAAGAAGTCATCAATTAACACACACCTGGAAAGATTTAACCCTGGTTACGCTACTTCTTCAGAGAGGAATGTTTACCCCTTTGGCAAAAGAGTACATTTTCCTGACTTTGTAACCAAAATAACATTCCAGGAATTACACAGAACTCGGATATCACTTTCAGATAGAATTTTGAATTGGTTGGAGCACAGACCTGACAGGCATAAAAACCTGCTATTCAATCAGGCATGTAGTAATTGCATTTTTATGGCATGATATCCAAACCGGGTGCAAGTTATTCTAAGAAGGTTCATCTTTGTCTGCATTTGGTTTTGTTTGTTTGATTTGGTTTTAATGTCATACTGTAGGTCATTTCACTAACATGGCGGCCGATGCATGGGCGAAGGAAACCACTTGACACTACTCAGGGGTGGAAATAACTATACATTTGCAGGACATGTCCGGTAAAAAATTGAGATTGTCCTATGATTGTTTGTTTGTTTGATTGGGGTTTAACGTCGTACTAGATTGTCCTATGAAGATCCCCAGAATTCAACATTGTGTTAAATGGCCTGCAGGACAAATTGGAAAAATGTCTGACAAAATATTTTACACATTTCCACCCCTGCTACTGGCAACAAACACAGACAAGACAGGACAAATGCAAAATAATCACAAGAAGTAAATACAAATACATCACAAATGGACTGGCTCCATGGTGATTCCCCTTAGCCCTGAAAGCACCACGCCAGGGCAACAGGAAGTGCCCGCCCAACCCTCCACTGTCTACATTAGAGAGTGGGAAGCTTAGATGAATATCAAGGATGTGGTCAGATGATACTCTCTGTGGCCCATTAGTAAACACGTACATTAGTTCAATATTGTTCATATTTTTCTACAACCCTGTGTTTGTGAATTTGTTGGATTGGGGTTTTACGCTATCGTGATAATTATAGGACATAATGCATGTTGCAACAAGTCGAATTCCATGCTTTAATCTGGTTCTTGTCTCCCCTAAGCTCTGAGAGCACCAGGGCAATAGGACAATCCTTCCCAACCCACTGCCTATTTATTTTGAACATGTAATATTATTTCATTATTATCATCATTAAATCAACAAAAAACCTTTAATATATGTTCAAAACAAACAAGCTATACATATACATTTTGTAATTTAACATTTTCATATTCAAGTAATAAACTGCATCCAACTATGATGAATATTAAAAGGCATTCCAAGAGACTGATACAATACTTAAGTTGCCAAGAAATGTTTTAAGTGCATCCATGAGCAAGACTCAAAGAATTGTGTAGGATGATTGTAAGACAAAATAAATATAACTTTTAAGACTCACCAAAAACCTATAAGGCTTTGTGAAACCTTACCTTCTTGTTTACTTCAAGCTTTATGACTGTTTATATTTTCTAGTAGATCTTTGTAACTACAAGTATTTTTGGGAAAAAGTGTCTTGAGTTCCTTCAACTGGATTTTGTGTACTAGTTGCTTGCTGTTAATGACTTTGAGGTTAATTTATATTGATTAGTGTTTATCTTCCTCAAACAGCATTTAGTTTAAATATGATGGCAATGTAGAGTAACATGTCAGAGCCATACTAACACAACAATAACATGTAAGTGTTTCATTCTGTTGCAAAATTAATGTTCCTCCAGTGCTATGAAAGAAGGTATTTATATTATTTTTGAAACAAAGATCTACTCTTATATTAAGGATACCTAATATCATTCGTACTTTGGACTCAGGTTTTATGCCAGTCTTACAACTATGTCACTGGACATATGTGTATAACTTCAATGGAGGAAGGATGTCATACATCACCGACAACAAAACTGCATGTTTGTCACACTCAGAAAAACATACATGGCGATGCAGATATCTGAATAATTCTCTGATTTCTTTGATCACTTGGAATATTGCCGACTGTGCATTTTTCTGTTACTGTCAAACTTAAATTGACTCATGCATACTAAATGTGTAAATTCTACTAGTATGCATCACACATGCCAGGTGGATCTTCATGTATGTACTTCTTTCAATGTTCCATTCTGGGGCTTTCTATTGGATGATAGCCAACACAAAATAGTTTTCTACTATGCCAGACTTTTAGCAGACTTGGTGAAAAAAAACCCTATATTACATGTATACTCTGTTTGCATAAAACCGACTACTACCCCATTCAGAAACTATTCACACATTTTTATCTCATTGGGAGCCATCAGCTAAAAATCACCATTGCCACAAATATTAGTTCAGACATCAGACATCTGTCCTGGTGATCGTATATAAGAGTAGATATTACTAGACAAGTGATTTCAGAATTATTTTTCTAAATTATGTTATTAACTGCAACCAAGGAGTTTTGTAATATAAACACAGGTTCAAGAAGGGCAGAAATCTAAACAAACAAATATCTCAAAAACGATCCAATCTCCCAAGCATAAATTAATTAAAAGATATAAATCACCATGATATGAGGCATTGCCTGATAATAAACCCATCATTAGAAAATGTATTATTTCTTATATGATTAATTAAGTACAATTTGTGAGTAATTAAAAATTATACGAAGGGAACACATGAGGAAGATGTTAAACGTGATTTTGACAGGCTGCTGCGTGACACACTGACAATCATCGGGAAGGTTTTCCCACCAATCAACGGGAAGTGTTTCACTGTTCCAGTGAGAATAGGTTGGATAAAATTGACCAGTTTTGGCATCTTAGTTTAACAGTTAGTCATGGTTTCAGTAGGACATTGAGTGTTGGAGGTGAGAAACATCTGTCTGAAGTGTTTAACAGTGCTGTAAAATTAATATTCCTCTACTGCTAAGTAAAAATAGCATGACTATGCTAGAGACATACTTCCTTTAGGGCCATACACCCATTGAAATTTTGTTATTCAATTTTTTGTTTGTCTTCACATTTATAAAATTAGTCTGATTTTTCACATTTTTTGTTCTTGAATAAAGCTGTTTAAAGCTTGCACAAATCACAAATAAGCAGTTGTTGCGCCATTATAATTGACTGACCAAGCAAGATATTATTCATTTCGAGGACTGATGAATTGAACACCCAGCTACCTGATTCAGACAATGATTTTAGGACTGTTAGGACTTGGAATGACGGCCTTACCTTATAATCAGGTCCTATAGGTTTCTGGCATTCCTCGCAGGTGTGGGCAAACAGTTCCTGGTAACAGGGTATACAGTAAGGGTGTTCCTCCTTCACAATGTAACGACAAGCCACCAGTTTCTTGTCACATTTCCAACAACACAAGTGCTCCTTATGGAAGTTCTGCTCCATGGCTTTTGTATACTCTCCCGAAAATACCAACTGAAAATACAAGTGAAAAATGCTCTGAAAATATTTGACAAAAATAGATAAAAGAATAATAAAGAAATTTTAAACATTTTGCAGACAATGTATTTCCTCACTTTTCAAATAACATATTGTTATTGTAAAAGATATAAACTGAGCTTAATTTTTTTAAATTTCATTTAGATAACTGTTAACAAAAACAAATTTTCTGTACTTTCAGATGGGACCTTTGAACTACAGTGTATATAAGAAACCTAATCACTAATGTTTTAATTTTATGCCTATTCAATAATGTAATATTTTTCACCTGTATGTTACATATAATGGAGCACAACCTTATACTTTGTTTAAGTTTTTTGACGTAAAAACATCATTAATGTCACCCTGACCCTAACACGAAAAAAAAAAATTATTTAATTTGGTCATTGTTTATGCCGTTGTTTGAAAATGCAGATCTGTCATAATGACAACACTTTTCAACAATAATATCCTAAAACAATAAATCATTTTCATCTTTTTTAAACTTATTATTTGTACATTATGCTAGAAAAAGTTGACAATGTGATTCAAACGATGCATCATGCATCTTCACATTTTAGTGACGTAAACAGACAGAGCACTGATAATATTTTCTGACTGATTCACACCTAAGACAAGTGTTTTACCCTTAATATATATACTTTACTCTTAATTGAGAAGGTTTGTTTTACCCTTAAGAAGTACATACTTTACCCTTGAGAAGATTTGTTTTACCCTTAAGAAATACATACTTTACCCTTGAGATGATTTGTTTTACCCTTAAGAAATACATACTTTACCCTTCAGAAGATTTGTTTTACCCTTAAGAAATACACACTTTACCCTTGAGAAGATTTGTTTTACCCTTAAGAAATACATACT
>JAQQZZ010112206.1:0-15512 GCA_030265115.1 Mopalia vespertina | reverse complement strand
TTGTTTTACCCTTAAGAAATACACACTTTACCCTTGAGAAGATTTGTTTTACCCTTAAGAAATACATACTTTACCCTGGAGAAGGTTTGTTTTACCCTTAAGAAATACATACTTTACCCTTGAGAATATTTGCTTTAACCTTAAGAAGTTATATACTTTATCCGTAAGAAGATTTGTTTTAACATTAAACAGTTATATGTTTTATTCTTAGGAAAGATGGGTGTCTGTAGTTGTTTTAAGATTATCACTCACAAGATGTATGTACGTGCACAATGACACATATACATAAAAAAAAATCAGATTGTTTATATTATACGGGAATATCCCGTAACAGCTAACTACATACATATGGCGTCCTCATTTTCACTTTAAGAGGAATAATGTAAGTTACTGTGGGCTGGAATGAACTGTTAAAGTCAAAAGTACATACCAAACTAACACTTTTGCATCATTCTTCTCCCCATAAAATGTGTTTAAACGATACAGAAGTAACATGACTGATGCTGTTATTTGTTTTAATCAGTTTATAATATTAGGATTAATAAATAATATGAATAACATAGACCTGCCTTCTTCAGAAGAAGAAAATGATGTCCTAGAAAGTTCTTCTTAATGTATTTCATCAATGATTACATGTATGTTTGATAAATTTGACATTTCACTAAATAAGTCAATATAACTTAGTGTGGCCCTCAACATATCATACTTACATGTATCCTGGTTTGAATCAAAGTACATGTTTAAATATAAGTTTAATAGACTCTAGATTAAAAATAAATATTTGCCAGAAAAAGATTATCAGAATAATCCAGTCAATAAAACACATTTGTGGGTAATTTCTCTATTTATTAAGAGACACGTATTTACTATTGAGTATCTTTGTGTCAGTGCTTCTCGCAGAAGGAGATTCACAGCCTTTATTCTGAGGTCGTTCTGCCATGAGCCTCTGTATCTTAGACCATTAGAGCCCTGGACCTGCTAGTCTGAGACCAGAGTTCAAATCCCAGTGGAGGCAAGCAAATTGTTTTGTCTCTACATTAAAAATATATATATAATGGACCACAGAGCCGAGAATGTATCTGATCTATGATCAGAAAATGATTCATTCTTTGCTCAAAGGAAATGTTGGTTGTTAATTTGTTTATATTCACATGGATTAAACAGTTACAGCTGTACATACATGTACATGCAGTGAGTTTGCCTATAACATATATATATATATATACTTTTATGTATAGACATGAAGTACATGTAAGTCAGTAGACTGACAACCCACATATTGATAAGGGTGTTAGCTGATGGTGCCTGCTACAGATAGGAATAGGATAAATGGCTACATTAAATTCCACTTCAGCACTTAAATTTCAAAATTTGTTGGCAAGAATTTATCTAAACCATGAGTTGATTAATCAGTTTTTTTTATGAATCGACATCCCTGTACCAGTGTCAGACATCATTTAAAATTCAGGAATCCATCAAGAGCAATACGACTCATTTTTTGAATGAATGATTAATTGATTGATTGGTGTTAAATGCCATGGTTAAGGATATTTTCCTTCTACATGTATGATGTGGTGAACTTCAACAATAAATGACTAACATCAGTCAACAACAACCAATTAATATGAAATGTTTGCTCTGTTGGAGAATTAAAGTTCCTTCAGTGCTGAGTAAAGACACACAGAGGCGTGAATGTGAAACAGCACTAAAATCAGCGTCATGTTGCCTGGTACCTCAGAGAACAGCTCAGCTTTGGAAGATCCCTCTTTACAAATACAAGTAAAAATACTCATATAATCATATCCTCTTCTGGTCTATGTCAATACACACATTTACTCATAGGATATTGAAATTCATCAGAATCAATGCAAATGTCTTTTCAGTTTGGTGCCAGTAAATCAGATTTCCTTGCACTGTATTTCTATAGAATGGAGCAGTCTGAACCTGTCAATATCAATGTGGAAACCAGTCGAACCGAATCTTTATTTAACCTTCCCATCTCACAAACATAGGACTTAAGATGTTAATCTGAAAAGCTGCATAATTTGATTTCAGGACTTATTTGAGGTGGTCAGGAAAGGAATGAACATATGACGGAAGAAAAACCTGATACATGTACTCCACAAGTACTACATGTCATCGAAATGTAATATAACCTCATGAACTCAAAAAACCACATACATGTTCATGAATTTCTCTCCAGATACTGGAAGGTCCATACTTCACTTTCAAAATAATTCCCGAAGTTATGGGATTTTCCTAGAACTATATTCACGAGGATGCTGTCAAGTGAAGACACCAATTCTGGTAAAAGCCTATAATCTTATCCAAAAACCAACCCTGTACTTAAGGTCATTCCACTCATAAGAAGAACAATAGTTCCTTTTGACATGTGGTATCACTGAAATACTGGAGACATCTGGTAGATTGTACACCACACAGAGTATTGTGACCCTATATCCCCACTTCTTTAATATCGGTATGAAGAAATTTTAACATCCTGATTTGGAATGAATTCAAAAACTCAAACAACAACAATAACACACTTAATCAGCGATTAAATGAATTAATACTGCACCATGTTGAATAACAGAACATTGTAAGAGCTCTCACCTATTCCAGAATCTACAGCTATTCAAAATGATTCAGGAGCTACGAAATAGATGTTTCAAATTTGAATTTGGCTTTCTATCGTTTATATAGCTGGCTGTCAATTTAACAGACATTCTGGAACCACTCCCGTTAACAAATGAGAATCCTAACAGAAAACCAATAACAAATTGATGTCCATACATAAACATCTTATTGCAAGAACAAAGTGACCGTAATCCCTTAAGAGGCACGAGAAAAGAAGCTAACCATCACTTCTGATTAATTGTATATGAAAATCTAATTCCCACATTGCAATAAAAACTTGACATAATTTTCTAATGCTTTGTATCGATTTACGGTGTATGTCTCAACTGGCTTGTTGATGTTTTTTGGGCACATTCAAGATTTGAGATTAATTGATTAGCGTATTTCACTTAACGAATAGTAGCGTACTACAAATATAACTAGCCACACTTTTAAACACAACCAGCTTTGATGCTAATCTACTATCCCTCCACTGTTATGTAAAGGTATGACGGAACAGCTTTGTATGCCCTGGTCTTAGCCAAAGGACAAACAATTAAAGAAATAGGCTTTTAGGAATCTGTATATCGTCAAATAAATTTTACCATTAGCTCAGTTATATTTGACTATAAATTTTAATATAAATAAATTGTAATATAAATAAATTGTAAGCTTTTATTGAATTATCCAGTTTCAATTTAATTGAATTTACATGTACATGTACCATTACTGTCTTCAAATGATTTTCAAACAAGAGGACCGAGCAAATAATATACAATTTTCTCAACATCCTATAGTTTAAAGATAATAAGACCCAAGTGAATTGGACCCAACTGTAATTGATCAAGTGATGTATGTAATAGAACAATGACTAATGAACTGCACATCACTTATCTTCAGTTTCCTATCACAAGACAGAGCTCTGGTTGTAACCTTTGCCAAAGTTTGGAGATTCTCTGATAAATGTACAGAAAGACTGCGACTATATTGGCATTCACTTCAATTTGATAAGGTCAGACAATGTCCAATAAAGTCTAATAAATAGACAAAAAAGAAGTGAAGTGAATTTCTAGTTAATTGCAACAGACTAAAGATATTTTTGCTTGATTTGACAATGTTATTCATTTGGAAATACAAGTAGACCTTATGTCTCAGTATTACAACTATGGATCTAAACAGATTGGCACCCATTTCATGTTAAAACAATCTGACAGTGTCTCAAATAATTTCAATAATTATAATAAATATTGACAAACTGATGGGCTTTTCAATTAACTGTGGTTCATGATTATTTGATTGGAATTTAATGCTGTACTTAATCACTCATATGAAGGCATGCCAGACCAATAGTTGAAGGGAACAATGCAACCTTAACATCACTGGCAACAAAGACAAGACAGGACAATCACGAGATGCAATAAAAGTACATCCAATACATATTGTCTTTGTGTTGGACCGTAGCTCTGAGGGCACCAGGATGCACCTGCACCCACTCATACCAATACAAACATGTAGACCAACACACAGAGGTCAGCTAGCTGTCCTGTTATTAAGGTATATGTACGACCTGTTGCCCAAATGAGAATTAGTAGCTAATACACTTTTTTCACCGGGGTTTCACACTATACTTAAGGTTATTTCACTCATATGACAGCATGGCAATGGTATGAGAGCAGGTCCCAGGCAATGAACAATGACCTTACAAGTACAGCTATAACACATGGTGCAATAACAGTCCACAAATTTTAATTTATAATTCTAAGTAATCTAGGCCAGACAAACTTTTTTAAGTTCTACGCTCTGAGGGCAACAAGGAATCGGCCTCATATCAACCACAGTAGTTCATAGTAGATTAGCTGAATGGCAGAACAACAAGTTAACTAAATACAAAAATTTAGCAAATGCTTGCTTTTGAACTATGTACATGTACTGTTAATCTTCACTTTCTAAAAGACACAAAAAATTATTCATATGTACATGTATATCAAATCTTAACTTCACCTTTTGTTTGTTTATTTGTTTGATTGGGGTGTAAAGGCATACTAGAGGTTATTTCACTCACATGACGACATGCCAGCCCAATGGGTGAAGGAAACCACCCTGATGATAACACTGGCAACAAACAAAGACAAGACAGGACAGTCAAAGCAATACAAATATTGCACAAAAAGATACACCTATTGTAAGTATTTTGTATGCATAAAATCAATTTTGTAAGTATCAAATTATTTAATACATTATGAATTGTTGAGGATATCTTAAATTATTTAATGTTGAATTGTTTGGTATGTGTTGACCTTCACATGTTAGGCTGTGATGTTTACACCAGCAAACTGAGATATCCTTCACAGATTTCCTCTTCACTTACACACATGTTCTGTTTTAAGACCACAATAACAACACCTTGTAAATATCACAGGACAGACAAGAAACATGCACCTAGTCACGTGGCCGATTGAAACAGGAGATATTTAGCTCCGCTCAGTGCATAGTGTGGACTCACCTTTTACACCATATTCAAACAATTAAGCCAGCTGATGGGGTTAATATGCGGAAATATTCTTATTCAACTGGTAATCTATAGTATTTTCCAAATTTTTAAATATCAATTTCTGACACTTTTATAGAATAGTACACTACAGAAAAATATGCATCTTTAAACTCATCCAAAAATCGAAACTTACAACCGTCTGTCAAAGTAAAGCACCAAATCACAAGCACTAAACAATGGCCACCTAGGCTAGTCAGCCAGCAGGTCTGCCTTCTACAAACATTGATTGTTTGTTTGTATGAAATGTCATGCCATACTTATGGTTATTTCACTCATATGATGGCATGCCAGATCAATGATGGACGAGCTTAGTAAAAATCACAGTACAAGGCACTCACACCGGTACAATTAAACTACAAATGCTCAGACAGAATGAAATCCAAATTCTCTCCCAGGCAAACACTGTTAATGCATATACAAGTTCTGGAATGTTTGTTGAATTTTTCCAGGAAGTAAATGTATATGAAGCAGACTACTTGTAAAGTCTCAAACTTATTAACACACTTACTACATTAGCATACATTGGCCTTTTTATTTTTATGTTTGGTGTAAGTTGTAGTTAGATAATGTTGATTGGACAACTACATGGTTTTGTACTACTAATGTTTTTTTTGTAATACTAAAGTGTAATGTTTGCAATTACAATTTAATATCGGATGAAAGCTAATTTGGGGGAATTTTTTAAATAAATTTTGTTCATTTCTGTTTGCCCTGGTAACAGACAGGTCAGTATTATGGCCAGCATTCAGCCAGGAACCATGGATTCCAATCAATGTAATGTTTTTTCTAAAACTGGTTAACCCAGCATTAACCCTAAAAACAAGGCATCGTCTGACAGGAGCCTAGCTGTGAAGGCAGATAAGAGCCTACCAAACACACAATCTCCAGCGATAAATAAACAGCACAAACTGTGCATGCCACCATGTATCACCATTTGGTCTCCAGATTTTTTAACATCTTTCCAAACCAAAAACTCCTGACTCAAATTTATAGGATCAGAGAGAGAGATATAATGTTTAGCTATATAAATGTAATGTCTTTTCGAACCCAAATTGAGCAAATCTTATGTTTTTGATTTATATTTTTAACCTGGAATAGAGACTATCTCCATATTGATTATGCAGTTCAACAAATAATGAGTTATGACGTTATTACAACAGAGTGGTGCCCCTTTGTAGATGTAATCCTGTTGATTTGTGACAAGGTTGCGCCAATACACAATTGTTAACACATAACCAGTGTGGGCAATGTTTCAGATTAAAGATAAACATTAATAAAACCTTATAAATATTATTTTCTCACACAGCTTGAAATATTTTTTTTTGCAAAAGCAATAGTCTTAAAAGTATATTTTTCTGTAAACTGACAACACGTAACTTGAATGCAATAGTATTTAGGTTGGTTACAACATCATTTTGCAAGGAGCTTCACTCTGTTGTAATGTCATTACATTGAAATGGGTGAGACTGAAAATATATTTTAAAATGAAGAGAGCTAAGATTTGTGGCCTGTATTGTGATTTTTATAATCCCCTCTGAAGTTTATGTTATGTTCTTCCTTTTTCATATATAGCCCACACTGTAACAGGTTTTACATGAATTCCATGACACATACAAGCTTGTTGCTGTGTTAAATTTAGAAAGGGAAATCTGGTCAAATCAAGTTTATCAGTGAAACAAAAAGCGAAAAGTGAGGAATTTACAAACGCCCATGTTAGAATTGGGATCTAAAAATAGCTCTGACTACTGTCATTTATCACTTCAAAGGGAGATAAGAAATGATGGAATTTAGAGAAAACGCCAGATTTAACTTGGGATGAGTAAGCATTATAGCTATGTGTAATTGGAGAATAGTCTGTCTTTATACCGTAGGCCTACACTGAGATTTAAAAAGAGGAGATAGCCTATAAATAGAAAAGGCTGTATTCAAAAGTAGTGTAAATTTACGCACATTTGTAACACATTATGCTTTACTGTTGTTTCATTAGGGAAAGTCTTTTTGTTTGTAGAAAAACCTTAATCTACAGTGATATTTAGCTCTCTAAATTAACCTTTGGTGGTTGGTTACAATTTTATTAAAAAACCAATTATGATTAAATCTCTGAATGTCAAACATTCACAACCCTTATAAAGCAACGGGATTCTAGAAATTTCAGCAAGGGTGGTAATATAAAATTTGCAGGGGTTCCTCTGTCTTTACCAAAATCGTGATATTGGCACTTGGTGATGACATTGATAATGGTTATTTTTTGTGACATTGTTAAAAAGGCCATGATCTTCTGTTTTGACAAAGGACCGCCTGCAGTGCCCCATTCTTAACTTTTTGGGCTCATGTGGGCTGAACCAATGTAGCGACAGAACTGAATTTATAATTACATATAAGCATGTACCATGAAATACTTAGGCCTTTACACCAATATTCACACAAGAAACATCCCCATAGAGTTCGGCACAAAGTCTTTGAAACTTGAGTTCAAGTTACATACAGGTATTTGAGAAATCTCTTTGGGAAAATAGAATTAGCAGAATGTATCAAACTGCATGCGCTGCCTATATTTTTAGCTGCATTTACATGCACCTGTCCAAGTACATGTATATACTTTGGTTTTATATTGTACAGTAATAATAGAAGTTTCCAAAGAGTTCCAGATATTGTCAAGATGTTGGAATTTGAGCTCAGGTTAGCTATTATATATGAGAAGTAGCTTCAAGATGGTAGAATCTATTGAATTTGGGTGCATATACACTGTATAAATCCACTTTTGTTTTCAAAATGAGCAGTTAAAGGTAGAAATGAAACCCAAAGAGATCAAGGAGTTCTCTTTGAAGTTTAAGTTCAGGTAAGATATATGAGGTGATAGAGAGTGGTATATAGACAGTAAGTATAAACAACACCTATGACTAATACAGGAGCTATAAGAGAAACAGTGCGTAACACTATCATGTGTCAAAAGTCAGCCTCTGCTACCATTAACCTCTATGTTAATGGTAGCAGGTGCAATCAGACTATCCAAAGAGAGGCTACACTAGCTGCCATCTCAGAAACCATCATTTTCCAAACTTCTGTTCCAATGACTTCACCAGTCTTGAATTTGCCTGTCTTAGTTGTTTAGCATCAATCACACACATACGTTGCACTTAAAATCTTTCACCTGTGATCAGACTTCTCCAGGTACCTGCATATTCAAACACCATTCAGACATTTCCAGCAGCTATTTCATATAAATTTTTCGATTGAGTTTTATTCTGTACTGAAGGTCACTTATATGATGGCATGCTATTCCGATGGCACCATACGTCTCAAACAATGACAAACAAATATAGCAACATAAGACACATTGTGACAGTTTAGGACACCACAATGAATCAGTATTATGTTGTGGCTCATAGTTACAAAACAAACTACATGTCCACTTTAATTCAACTAATTGTTTGTTTTAATCTGGTTTTATAATATTATTTTACTTATATGACTGCAAGCCAACCCAATGGATAAAGCAATTCCCCTTCCAGATTACCGGCAAAGAAACAATGAGAACACAGGACAACCATAAGACACGAAGCACAGAAACTGCAAGAGATAGGCTTAGGGTTGCCCCTTTGCTTTGAGAGCCACATGATTGTTATTTCACTTATATGACAGCTTGCCAACCCAACAGGTGAAGGAAATGGCCTTTCACATCACAGGTAATAAACAATGACAACATTGGACAATCACAACAAGAAAAAAATAAGATGTGCCGTAATGTATTAGCTTTGTATTGCCTCTTGGGCTCTGAGAGCTCCAGGGCCACGGGATCGAAGCTGCCTCTAATCCCCGTACATTTAACAGAATACTTGATTCAGAGCACTACTAAAACACTACCAGAACATAGCAATAACCTTGGGAAGTATCTGTTGTGATGTTCAAGGCGAGAGTTAATGGTTATCTTGAACAGATGCAAACATCACACTTACATAAAGAGCACATAAACTGCTATATACTGGCGCTAACATAATATAATGTTCCTAATACACTGTAATCTCTCAATATCTTAGCCAAATAAACTTGTTTCCTAAATTTTCAGAAGAAATACAACCCAAAAAACCCCATCACAACAATAAATGTCTGATTAAATTGTATATGATTAATACATTGATTGATTGTTTTTTAAGCTGTGCTCAAGCTAACGTATTTCACTTATATGGCGACAGTGTATTCTAATCGTAATAGACATTGTATCAACCATATAATAAAGTAATATTCCTCCAATGCTAAGTAAAATCAGGATTACGTCGTCCAGACAAACTGACCTTTGCCATAACATTAATGTGGTATTTACCATTTAACATGGATTTTGCTTATATATCTGTCATTTACAGAATACATTTATAAGCAACGTAAATGTTTGTATAGACACAGTTTTTAGGACATAATGAACAAATGCCCAAGATAAAGTCTATTAATATCTGCATGTATTATTCCTAACACACCATCTGGTCTCTCACTATGATGGATGTGTGTAGGTGAGTGGTGAAAACAGCAGCTTTATGGAGGGTTTACAATAAGGAAATGGGGAAGTACAGTTGAAACCTGAGTACGCTGGTACTAAAATTAAACTTTAAGGGTTTGTAGTTTAAGAAATGTACATTGTATAGTACAAGTATATTAAGGAACATAAGCTAGATCTCTTGAGAAAATCTAATAGAATTCGATCATTCCATTTAAATAATTGTACTAGATAGAATCATGGACTGCACTGAGTGTTAATGAAAAACATGGTAGAATTGAAGTATCACAATATCACCATGTAAGCTATGTCTTGTTTGATTGGTTTTTCTCATTACATTCAAGGCTATTTCACTTATATCATAGGATGATGGGTTGTCCATTTAACCCTACCTTCCTATACCGGTATACAATAGAACTCCTGGAAGGTAACCTCATTAAAATAAACCCTAATATTGTCAGCCAAGGTCCACTGAGGGACTTGAACTGGTGAGCGATGCATCCAAAGAGGATCAATAGTTCGACATGTATACTAGCCCCTGAGAAATGGACTAGGGCCCAAAATTGTTATGTTATCAAATATAAAACAAAAAATGAAATGGTATGTAATGATGTAATAACTATGTAAGTATTTTTCCTCAACTCTACTCGAGTGACTAAGGTGGAGGGGAATTCTCTGCTGTATCTATCAGTAAGCCTCAGATAGGACACAGCTTCCACTGATGGTCATGCTGCATAGCACATGTTGACAGATGCGTGCAGTCACTAACATGTACACCCTCTATATACTAACATAACTAAACTTCATTTAATGAGACTGCTAGTCAACTGTATGCATTTTGGGGGAACTGGGGCCTCCATGGCAGAGAGGCCCAGTATAGAGTGTACGCTAGCTTCAGGGAGTATTCTTATGATACACGTGCCCCTCACCTCAGGCTCCATTCCTGCAAAACTGTATGCAGACTGGTATGCCAGCAAATCAGATGAAGGTAGACAGTGTTCTGGTTAATTTACTACCCAGTCCCCCCCCTCCACACACAAAAATGCTGACCAATGATGTGTTTATTTGATTGAGATAAGGCCAGACTTAAGGTTATTTCACTCATTTGATGAGGTGCCAGCCCAATATGGGTGAAGGAAACCACCCTCGAAGCCACTGGCAACAAACAAAGACAAGACAGGACAATTATAGGATAATCACAGGATGTAATACAAAAGCATAACAAACAGATGAGTTTCATGTGGCCCTAATCTTGGTGAGCACCAGGGCAACATAGAGCTCCCTCCCAACCCTCCGCAGAATGATCTGTAATTGTGATATAATCCTGTTAATCTTACTTCAGAGAAATAAATAAAAGGAAATACAGTGTTATGGTGATGACATTGCAGCAGTGAAAAGTTCAAGGTTTGGACTTTATACAAAAAGCAGAAAATTATTCGGTGTCAAGAGCTGTTATTTTGACTGAACAGACTTTTTTTTATAGTTACCACCAAAGGCAGAGAAATTTTAGCTACCTATTTTTTTTTTTACCTATTTTGTTTTAGCGCTGTCTTTTTGTATGAATTGAGCAAACAGTTCTAACTAAGGATTTGTAGAGCATCAAAGCAAATCTATTAGTTACGGCTTAACTCTCTTCGGTCTCAGACAACTCCTAATTTTTGTTATCATTCTTTAAGTTAGTGAAAATCATTTAATATACTCATGGTCTTATAGGCCTTCTAACTATGTTCAGTATGTTCCAACCATATTCCGTATATATTTAGTTAGCACAATAGGAACATTATCTTTCCAACAATGGTTACACTTCACATTCTATGGTTGTGTTGGTATGACTACATGTTTTTACTGTGAAAATACACCACTTCCATAAATATACGAGTGAATCCATTGTCAAGTATTGCATTAAACATCTATTAAGGAGTCAATCTTAGTTTCACTATAAAATGTTTACATACTTTCAAATATTTTGAGCAATTGCTAACAAGATATATTTAATAATACCTCAACTCATTATTGTAATAAAAATCTTATAGCAACAATAAAAAAAAAATGATAGTTACAATGTATTGTATAAAAAAGTTATCATTTACAATTCTGCTCACTTTACGGATTAAGAAGATATTTTCTTACGAATATTAACCAACGAAATTTAATTTTGCACAATATCTTTATGATGGGGTTTTGTATTTTATTCACTCTATGGATAACTAAGAGGTCTGAGCACCTAACATTGAATACAAAAATTTGCTCAATAAATTAAATATATATCCGTAAGTACAATGTAATTGTTGAGTATTTAACTACAAAGTCAAACGGACACCCCCTGTCTACAGCCTCCTCTAGAAACAAAACCAGTCAATGAAAAACCTTAAGCTGTCATTTGATTTCATTTTTTTCACTCAGCTGTCAGGTCTTATCTTAACCTCAGTGTGCTTTCTAAACAATATGGTTAAAACATCAGCGTTTAACTGTCTTAAATTTAACTACAGTAACAAATACATAATAACACTATTACAGAGTTATTTATATATGCATCCTGTGTTTACAAATTACAAGTACACATGTCATATACCGGTATACGACATACAAACGTTAAAAATTAATATTGCTTCGTCAGCTAAAAGAGTTAGCTTTAACATCTAACAAGATAAATACCAGAAAATCAAATTTATCTTCTCATATGAATTTTACAAAAATAATATAGAATTTTGTCAGCAAAAATTTTATAGCCACAAGAATATAGTTGTGGTGTTATAAAATATATCTGAGTCAACACAGCCTTGAATGGATAATCAATTATCACACATGTAGTATTAATTTAAATAAAAAAAGATAATCAATATAAGAGCTGTTAGATGATAACTTGAATACACAAAAAGGTAAGCAAATCAATAAACGGCACACAAGAAGATCTTACCGATCAGTCAATATATGTTATACAGCGAAAGAGCTTCCCTTACTGTGGAGTTCCAGCAAGCCAAATGATCTATTCCTTTGACCGACTGATCCGCAGAAAACGGACCTGTGAGGTAATGCTGTAGATACCCTACCCAAATTTCTGATTTCTTAACTTAAACACTTATATCGCCTTAGTAACCAGGTTTAGAACAGTGTGCAAAAACCTGCCCCCAAAATGGAGATGGGGATTGAAAATGGAGAAATGGTGCAGTGTGCAAAGGGGTTTCTTAACTAACTCACAGTGAATGCAGTATATTTCTGTGGTAAGCCAGTAAGTATAGCAGACAGGAGGACTGTAGGTGTATCAGCTGATGGTGGAAAGCCGGCCGGCTGGTGCCATAGTTAACATGTGCTTCCACTACCAATGTTCAGTAGATTTAGTAACTCCAATGCAACTCCATGTACCAAAGCCTAAAGACCCTTAAATTTATCATGAACTTTAACTCGTCCACTGCAGTGTATGAAACCAGTGAATCAACATCAAAAGCATTAATTTGTTGTTTGTTTGTTTGATTTAAAGTTTGGCTTTCTAGTAAAAGTGATCTCTTCCACACCCAGTAATAAGTAGACGGTACAACTGTCTTTACAAAATACTGTCCAGAGCCAGAGCGCAAGATACAGTAACTACAAAAAGTTTGAAAAATAATGAATTAGACATTCAATTTTTGAGTCACATATGTTCCTGGAAGAACGGAAATATTCAGTTGTTTATTTTTTATATATACCACAGTGTATGCCACTTATTATAATGACAGACAAACCTCTTGGCCATTGAAAAAATAAAGCAACGTTGTACAAACTACAGGACACTAAAAACCTGCATTCCATACTCTACTTAAATGAACTACGTGTTGAACTCTGTTGAAAGTTTTTTAAATTAAAAAAAACCCAGCTATGTGAAAGCAAGAGTTCTGGAAAAGGATTTTATATAAAGTGGATATAACATCAGACACTATTAAATTGATGCCGGTATATGTGTTTTCATTTAAATATACATCTGGGAGAAAAGAAGTACATGTTCATCTAAAGCTAGGCCAATTATTGGCTGGTCTAAAAAGTATGGTAGAGGTAAAAGGGTTGGCTGTTCAGACTAAAATGTTTAACAAGAGGTGAAATCCACTGCAGTGATTGTTGTGAAGCAAATTTATTATGAATTCAGAATAACTAACCTGGGTTTCAAAACAATTTTATATTATCAAAGACAGTTAAATCCTGCCAGGAGATTGACTATTAAGGCGCTCCAAAACAGGACAGCCACAAGATAAAACTAATGATGCCAATACAATTCAGTTTCATGGTGCCACTTTGTTCTGAAGACACCAGGGCAACATGAAGCTCCCTCCAACCGCCCCAAAAAATCAAATTTATTCAATCCTAATAAAACAACAATAGAAAATAACCCCTCTAGTCAAATATTTTTGATAATGACAAATTTCTAATGGCAATTTAATTTAATTCCAAGTTTATTTATAACCTACAAATAAAATTAAGTTAGTAGGAAATTAAAGTATGTAAGTGAATAAAAACACAAAACAAAACTAATGGTTTATTACAAATTCACTGGTTTCAATTTTAAAAAAATATATATTCTCTTATTCAAAAACAGAAAAAAATGTTCACATTACATCTATGTTTTACAATGCCATCTGTTATAGACCAAAATGATTTACTACAATCGAAGTTGCTTAAGCACGAAGTTTGAAAGTTATTTTTGCACTCATTCCAAAGGTGGAACTGATCGGTTGTGGCATCTTTGTGTTACGACATGTCATTTGCCTTGTCTCTGTTTTTTTACACAGGACTACCATGGTAGTTTAAGTCACCTATACGGCAGACTCACAGTCATAAGAGTGAAATAACCTTCAGTACCTAATAAAACCTCTATCAATTATAAAATCAATATCCTTTACCATTCAATACAATTTCATAAACACTCAAAACATTTCAATCTCACCGAAAACGTAGGAAAGAAGGAATCTTCCAAGATACTTTCAAACAATGCAATGGATGATAAGCTGAAAACTCAATTGATAGCAATTTGTTTCATCAGGAGATATGATGTGTTAGGAAATTGTATAACACTTCCAGCCCCACAATCACTCATACCCGGTAGGCTATTCATGTGTTAAGTCATTACTAGAGCAGGCTTCCTGTAAATTACCTGTCTAATTTAACGAGCAAAGGTGATAATCAGTACAGGGTGTACCAGTTTCCGGTAATTAAGTGCTTCACTCTGAAAATCACCTGTAAATTTCTTCAAACTTAGTGAGATACATGTGCTCAAATGTCTATCGTTCAACACAAAAATACAATATTCACCCGGAGCTAAGTAAAGACAGCATTGCTACTCTCAACAAAATGCCCTTAGCCAGATCTGTTTGTGATGTCTTTGTACTAAGTGCTGTGATTGTCCTATACATGTACTTGTCCGGTATTGTTTTTGTTTGTTGCCAGTGGCATTGAGGGTGGTTTCCTTCATCCATTGGACTGGCACACAATCATGTGAGTGAACTAACCTTAAATATGGTATTAAACTCCACTCTAATAAACAAACATAATACAATATTGCATGTACCCAGCAATTAAAATAAATCTTGACTTCATTGATATTCATCTCAGGGAGCCATTGATTGGTCGGAGCATAATGCCATGTATTAAAGGTATTTTATGTATACATGTATATAGGCAGGTGATGTACTCTAACAGTAAAGAGCCACACTAATCACTAACACAAGCAGAAGATCTACTAGGATTTTCTCTGTTGGAATAATGATGTTCCTCTAGTACTAACTGTAGCATGATTACGATGACTACAATCACACTCAGCATACACTCTTAATTGAGATCTTCTCCTTAAAAAGGCCATAAAATAACAAGGAATTCAATCAAATAACAAAG